>CAJNRD030001122.1:9562550-9573743 GCA_905319865.3 Cotesia congregata
TTCTGAATAGTTAAAATGTCATTTAGTGGCATAACGATGAGAAAAAAATAATTTTAAGAAAATTTTTTTTTTTTAACGAATTTCAAAAATTCATATTTTTGAAAAAATAAAAAACACAGTTCCAAAAATTTCAGGATTTCTTAAGATTGGTACAAGGTAGTATACAAAAATATTTGAGCAAAAAATTTATTGTCGACCGTCATTTTTGACGATTTTTAAAAATTCAAAATTTGACAAATTTGGCATTTTTCGTAATTTTTTCCCAAAATATTTTTTTTTCAATAGCTCCAAGTATCCCCTTTCAAACAAATGAAAGATCATTCCTGTATCTATACTAGCGTTCGAGATATTACAAAAACAAAATTTAAAAACTGGAAAAATCGCGAAATTTTGAGTTTGCATATCTTTTGAAAAAAATTTTCTTATTTTTTTTCCTTTGGCAGAACTTCGTTATATGATAAAAGAAAACTTCTGACCAAAATTCGTCCAAATCGAAAGGGGTCGATTCCAACTATTGGTCGATTTGACATGGAATGACCCAGCTATATTTTGGAAATTAAGATTATTTTTTGTCAACACCTACCCCCGCAATCCTTATTGGGTTGGGGGTGATTCGTCGTAAAATCCGCTCCTAGATTATTTCTACATCACATATAGAAGATTCTTACTAATTTTGGAGTCTATAAGAGCTATATTTTACAAACGGGAAATTTTCATTATCAACGCCCCCGCAATCCCTTTTGGGGTTGGAATTTGATAAAATTCATTTTAGCTGAACTGGACATCATACACGAAGATTCTCACTGAATTTGGAGTCTGTAGAAGTCACAGTTTGAAAATTAAAATTTTAGATTTTAAAACCCACCTTCGCAATTCCTATCGAAAGTAGACTTTATTGAAATCCATTTTGAGGTGATCTCTACATGAGAAATAAAAGATTCCTACTAAATTTAGAGTTTTTAGAAGCTAGATATATAATTATATATGACTATATATGGAGCAATATACAGCCATGCAAGATTATACATAGTCCCATATCTAATTATATATAATTATATATGCTTATATATAATTAACATATATATAAAAATTTTTTCTCGGATATAATCATACTTGGCTGTTATAATTATAACTCCATGTATAATGGGTTAACCCCATGTATAATCCATATATAAGTCTATATATGATCAGATCTGATTATATATGAATGAGTCTTTATATAATTAGATCTAATCAGACTTGTATAGTTAGATGTGATCAAAATTTTTTATTTGAAACAAATTTTTTTTTATATATATCCATTTTGCACTTTTTGTGATTATATATAATCATATATAATTATAATTATATATAATCATTTTGCACTTTTTGTGATTATATATAATCACAAAAAGTGCAAAATGGTGTTCATAATTACGTTTAAATAATTCTGAAATACAAATTTTTTACATTTCCTATGAAATGTTTTGGTCTACTCTACTACAATGCGTTTCATTGATTCTTTACGGTCGGAAATTTTACAGAAAATGGAAACATCAAATTTTGGAAATCTGTGAGTAAGGAAATCAATAAATGAAAAATATGGAAAAATAAGATTTCAGAAATAATAAAAAAATGATGTGTCTTATTGAGGATACTTTGTCAATATCGATTAGTTAAAAAATAGCAATGAAAAAATGTAGTAATCAAAATAATTAGAATTATTTTAAAAAAGATAAGCGTAAAATTATAAAATCAAAATAAAAGATTTCCGTGAAATTAGACACATCAGAATATAAATATCTAAAATGACTGATATTTAAAAAAAAAGAAAAGAATAAATTCAGACAAGTCGAAAAAAAGACAATTATAAATTTAGAAACATAAAAAAATAGACAATCATTAATATTCGTAAACTTAAAATATAGAAATCTGTTAATATAGACCAATAAATTTTGATATCTGTAATTATGGAAATCTGTAAATACGGATAAATATAAATTCTGATAATTTATAAAAAAGACAATTGTAAACGTAGTCATCATACGAATTGAGAGCGAAGGAATTTAAAATACAAAATATAACAGAGAGGAGATATATTTTCCAGTGACCGCTGCTCCGGGAAGTTGTCAAGTTGTCAGCGACAGATATCCCTACAATTACCAGTAGCTCCTGTGACCGCTGCTCCAGGAAGTTATTATGCATTATCGGCCCTCGAAAATAGCTTTTACCAAAATTAAAAAAAAAAATCTGGGGGTTTTTTAAAATTTTCCTGTGACCGCTGCTCCAGGAAGTTGTGCAGTTATTTGCGACGTTGTGTCCTGGATTTTTTAAAAATATAAAGTTGTTTCCCGATACTGGTATTAAATACTTTCGGGGGCCGATAACTGCCATCAATTCTTGTGACTGCTGCTCCAGAAAGCTGTGAAATCTTTTGGGACATATTGTTCTATAATTTTCAAATATTCATACGTTTTTTTCAGAAAATCTGACCCAAAGTCTGAGTGATTTGTGCAAGACAGATTTTATTGAAGGACCTGAACCCGAGCAACAACCTGAACAGCAGCAACTTGTACAAGAGCTTGGACAGCAACAGCAACAAAAACCTGAACTGCATCAACAACCTGGAGAGCCACTAATTATTCCAATTGCCTCTACCTCCACTGCTACACCATCGTTGAGACCCCTATCTAGGTAATTTAGATCACGAATTATTGATGAAAGCTCCGATGAAGAGTTGGAAAAATCTCTTATTAAAAATATCAGTCGAACTGCTGCATCATCCAAAGCAAAAGTAAGACAAAACACATCGAGGTTTCATCTAACACCTTACGACATCAAGCCATTGGTTCCATGTAAAAATATCCACGGGCAATTACATCCACGGACATTATATCCAGCGATGCTGTGTCAGCGTCATAATGTCCGCGGAAAATTTGGGGATTGGGTGAATAAAGGATATGGGGGAAGGGAGGACCTTTTTTTACTCAGTAGAAATTATTTTGGTAACTGAAAAAATATAATTCGGACAGCCCGGACCGGGGCTCGAACCCGGATCGTTCAGTTAAGCGCCAAAGACTCTACCAGTTAAGCTATCCGAGACACTGTCCGTAACTACTATTCAGTCACCTATTAAGACCTGACTTGAGTAAACACCACCGTCTATCTTACGGTAAATAACAAATATTAGTTTGTAGTTGAATTTGTCGTGTGGGCAAATTAGCGACATGATCGGGGACACAATGTCGCGGGGGTACTCTGTCACGGGGATATTTTGTCGCTTGGATATTTTGGTCGGGAACCAAGCCATTGCCATCAAGAGATTCCCCGCAAAAAAAAACGACGTTGGGTTGTGACGAGGATTTTAACAAGTAAACAATACTATGATGAGCTGGAAGAAAAAAAAATAATCAAAAAATAAAAAATAAAATAACAGAAAAAGTCACTAATAAAAACAAAGCTCCAAAAATGAAAAAAATAAGTTCTCAAGTAGAAGACAGTGATTGCCATTGCCTGTATTGTAATGGACACTATTCTGTGTCAAAGGAATCATGGATTCAGTGCAATAACTGCAAAATGTGGTCTCACAATTCCTGTGCAGGTATTGAGCAAGATTATTCAGATGAATATACCTGTGATTACTGTCAAAAAATGGTTCATTTTGTCCCGGATTTCGCTATTCAACTAAAAAAATTAAATTTATTTTTTGACAAAATTTTTGGAGTGGGCCACTGTGCCCCGGGTGGGCCATTGTGCCCCGGGTGGGCCGCAGTACCCCGGCCTCCCCTAAATATAGTTATATATGATTATATATAATTATATATGATTATATTTGGCCATTTTTCATATATAATCATATATAACCAATTTATATATAAATATATATAATTATATATAAATATTTTTTCTCGAGTTGCTATTATTTTATGAATTATTATACTGTTGCTGTATTTTAGGTATGATGTTATACTGTATATATATATTTTCTCTATATCCTGGATGGCTGCAGGGATATTTGACTCCATGGCCAACAAACAATAAAATAATAATAATAATTTTATCTAAATCAAAAGGTATCGATTCTAAACGTTGGTCAATTTGATATGGAATGACCCATATAACAAAATTATCATTCTCAAAATTGAACTAAATTTTTGAAAAGTTTGTTCCAAATTGTAAAATAGTCGAAAAAAATTATGCTGAAGGAGTTTGCGCAGCTAAAAATTGTACATAGTTGAGAAGCACAATTGTTATTTATATTAATAATAATCCGGGAAAAAATTATCAGACCTGATCATGCCTGTTCATGTATGATCAGGCCTGAAATTACACATGATCATGCCTGTCCATGCCTGCTCATGTCTGAAGCGTCAAATACGCTCAGGCCTGTTCATGTTTGATCAGACCTGTTCATGCCTGTTCATGTCTGGAGGGTTAAATACGCTCAGGTCTTATCAGGCCTGTTCATGTCTGAAGGATTAAATACGCTCATGCCTGTTCATGTCTGATCAGGCCTGTCCATACCTGTTCATGTCTGAAGAGTTAAATACGCTCATGCCTGTTCATGTTTGATCAGGCCTGTCTATGCCTGTTCATGTCTGAAGCGGGAAATACGCTCAGGCGTGTTCATGCCTGTTCATGTTTGAAGCATTAAATATGCTCAGGTCTGTTCATGCCTGTCCATGCCTAGAAAAGTTAATTAAATTTACTCTACGGTAGGTTTTTAATGATAATCAAAATACTTTTATTTATTGAATAATAAAATATACCGTTTATTGATAATTTACTAATCTATTAATCGAAATTAATGTACATACACTGAACATATTCAAAAATTTTTTCTTAGCATATTTGGTCCTTAGCATGAATAGGAATAGACAGGTATGATCAGGCCTGAGCGTATTTAACGCTTCAGACATGAACAGGAATGAACAGACATGGACAGGCATGAACAGACATGGACAGGTATGATCAGGCCCGAGCGTATTTAAAACAAGCATGATCATGTCTAATTTCAGGCCTGATCACACATGAACAGGCATGGTCAGGTCTGATCATTTTTTTCCGGGTAGATCTGATCAGAATTGCATAGCCAGAGATGTCACCCTCAAAATTTTGAGTAAAATGCAAAAAACCCAAAAATAAGGCAAAAAATTGCGAAAAACTGCAGTCACAGCAATGAAAAATTTTTTTGGACCTGGATCACGTATGATTTTTATGTATTTAAATTTACGGAGTCTAAATCTAAATGTTAAGTAACCCCTTGAGCTGTCAAAATTCGAAAAAATTGCAAAAAACCCCCAAAAAATTGCAAAAAATCATAAAAAATCGAAATTATCGAGATTAAAAAAATTTTTTGGATTCAGATTGAGTATGCTTTTTATGTACTTTGTTCCACTGAATTTGAATCTGAAGTTTTTTTGTCCCATTGACGTTTTAAAATTTTTAAAAATCTCAAAAAATCAAAAAAATCGAGAAAATTGCAGTTATAAATATGAGAAAAAATCTATTAAATACGATCGTTAATAACTTAGGAGTATTTTCATGGATGGAATATGATCTTAGAATTGAAACTGTCAAAATTTAAAAATCTGTAAAAAATAGTATATAAGGAGAAGTACGGAAGCATGTTTTCGAATTTCGGACTGTCCTTCGTTTGTATCGAACTTTTTTTATATTCAAATGAGTTTCGCAGAGGGTTCCTCTTGTGTTTTCTGTTTTCTTCTGGTATTTCTTGTTTTAGCATCTAGCAAAAAGTTGATTGAACTTGATCAAATTTATTTCTATCAAAAATCTTTTTAAAAACCATGCGTAGATAAGGAGCGATCTTTTTGATTTTAAGCTGTTCTTCGTTTGTGTCGAACTCTTTTGTCTTCGAATGACCTACTCAAAGGGTTTGTTTCTTCTTTCTGTTTTCATCGGGTACATCTCTCTTCAGTGTCCACACGGAAAAAAATTAACTGTTGCTGCAACAGGAGGCAGTCATGTTGCAGCAACAGGATTTTCCTGCAGCTGCAACATGACTGCCTCCTGTTGCAACAACAGGAAAAAATCCTGTTACAGCAACAGGATTTTCCTGTAGCTGCAACAGGAGGCAGCCATGTTGCTGCAACAGGATAAAGTCCTGTTGCAGCAACAGGATTACTACAGTTGTTGCGACTTAATAATAAAATATAGTTGGGTCATTCTATGTCAAATTGACCTACAGTTGGAATTAACCCCTTTTGATATGGATAAATTTTGGTCAGAAATTTTCTTTTATCATATAACGAACTTCTGATTATTTCTGATTTTTATTGGAAATTTATATTTGTTTGAGTTATTTGACGATAAAAACTGTTATTGAAGTGAAGAAACGGACAAAATATATCATGCGTTAAAAAAAAAATAAAAAATTATATCATGCGTTAAGCCTGACTTTAAGATTACTTAAAAAAAATAAAAAAAAGTTAAAATTATTTTATTATTTAATATTTCCACGTCGTACATTTAATTTTTTAATGCTCAAAATTACAATAATATGTATCTGCATAACTTTACCTGATTTAAAAGTTGCAAAAACAAGAAAAAATTTTTTTTTTGAAATTCAAAAATTCATATTAAAAAAAAAAAAAGTTCTCAAAATTTCAGAGTCTATTAAGATCAGTACAAGGTACTAAATAAAAAAAAAATTGAGCCAAAATTTTAATGTCAATCGACATTTTTGACGATTTTCAAAAATTTAAAATTTGACAAATTTGGCATTTTTCAAAATTTTATTTTTTTTCCTCTGGCAGAAGTTCGTTATATGATAAAAGAAAATTTCTGACCAAAATTTATCTATATCAAAAGGGGTCAATTCCAGCTGTAGGTCAATTTGACATGGAATGACCCAACTATTTTTTATTATTAAGTCGCCACAACAGTAGTAATCCTGTTGCTACAACAGGACTTTATCCTGTTGCTGCAACATGGCTGCCTCCTGTTGCAGCTACAGGAAAATCCTGTTGCTGTAACAGGATTTTTTCCTGTCGCTGCAACAAGAGGCAGTCATGTTGCAGCCACAGGAAAATCCTGTTGCTGCAACAGTATTTTTTCCTGTTGCTGCAACATGACTGCCTCTTGTTGCAGCAACAGTTTATTTTTTTCCGTGCAGCAATGATCTGCCATCATATTGACGTTCCACTTTCCTTGATATCGACTCTCCATTTCACTTATGACTTGGTGGAATCTTTCTCCTTGCTTTTCACTATAGTCGCCAAGATTTTCAAGAAAGTGTTGAAGGTGAGAATGTAAGAAATGCAATTTAAGGTTCATTAAGCAACCCATAGTATCGTAATTCTCCAACAACTCTTCAACTACATTTTCGTAATTTTCACTCTTATTATTTCCCAAAAAATTCTGTGACACATTTTTAAAACTTGACCTTGCTGCTCTTTCAATGTCGTTCATTTCATAAACGAAGTTATCGTCGAGAAACGAAGTCCGAATTTGAGGCCCATCGAAAATTCCTTCTTTTAATTTGGCATCACTTATAGCCGGAAACTTTTCTCCCAAATATGTAAAATAATTGCCATCTTTTTCCAGAGCTTTGACGAACTGCTTCATAAGACCAAGCTTAACATGAAGTGGTGGTAGTAGGTATTTAGACGGATCTATTAACGGTGTTCGTATCACATTGTGAGAACCAGGATCACATTCACATAGTGATTTTCCCGATCTCGGCTATCCCATAAACATAAAAAGCAGGGATATGTTGTAAACTATGATTGCTGACCTAACCAGAAGTGTTGCAATTTTCAAATTTTGTCAGTTTTTCAATTCTAAGATCATATTCCATCCATGGAAATACACCTAAGTCATTAACGATCGTGTTTAATAGATTTTTTTCTCATATTTATAACTGCAATTTTCTCGATTTTTAAAAATTTTAAAACGTTAATTGGACAAAAAAACTTCAGATTCAAATTCAGTCGAACAAAGTACATAAAAAATCATACTCAATCTGAATCCAAAAAATTTTTTTAATCTCGATAATTTCGATTTTTTTATGATTTCTTGCAATTTTTTTTGAGTTTTTTGCAATTTTTTCAAATTTTGACGACTCAAGAGGCCACTTAACGTTTAGATTCAGATTCCGTGAATTGAAATACATAAAAATCATACGTGATCCAGGTCCAAAAAAATTTTTTCATTGCTGTGACTGCAGTTTTTCGCAATTTTTGCCTTATTTTTGGGTTTTTTGCATTATATTTAAAATTTTGAGGGTGTATGGATAAAACTGACTTCAGATTCGGATTCAGCGCGTCAAAATACATAAAGATAGGTAGGTCCGGTCAAAAGTACAGACCACTTTTTTTTTGTGGGCCGGTGTTATTTATCAATTATATTTTAGTGATTTCACTGAAAATTTTTGATGAAGTTTACCCATCAACTCCTCATAAAATAATCAGAATTTACAGCTCGTAGAGTATAGTAGAAAAAAAAAATTGAATGTCATCTTATGCTCTTTATATAACGTTCGTTTTATAAACATAAATTCTAATTTGGAACAGACCTTTTTTAACTATCAATGAGAACTAGTTTTCAACAGAGGAAAATAAAAATAATTAAATAAAATTTCAAAATTGAAATTGTCATCTCTGGATGATTCCACATAATAAAATAAAAGATTTCTTTTTATATCACTCTATCAAGACCCTGCAGAAGTTTACAATTTTTTGTTACTAGTTGAAATCGATTAGACGAATAAAAAATAAAAGAAATCATAGCAATCTTGTGGCTAATCTAACTAAGATTTATATTTAAAGGTTGACGATCCTGATTGCGATAAAAAAAAAGATTGTTAAGAGGTTTAGATTTCCATGGCTTGGTTCGGTGTAATTTAATTTTACAGAAAAAATTATTGTGATTCTAAGTTTAATTATTATTATAATTATCATCCTAATTTAGGGCTCAATTTAGGTAAAAAATGTTTTCCGTACTCTTCGTCAATTTATTATCATTGAGAGACAGCTTGTCGAAAATCACCTTTAAATTTCTTGTTCTGATCCCCTGATTTCTCGCTTAGTGCAGTAAAATTTACTTATTATGAATATTTTATTTATATCATAAGTGATAAGGCTTACATTAATATTATGTTAGCTGAAATAACAAATATTAAATACATTGATTTGATCTTGCTATACACATTATTACCATTTCCATGATGCATCGCGGCGGGATGCTCATCTGAAAAAAAAAAAGAACGGTCATATTTTTTCGTCAAACTACTCAGAATCGATGTAATATAATTGTGATAAATATTATTTGGTCAAACATAAGTTTATATAGAAATTATACCGATTGAATAAAATAAACTTTCCACAGTCGTGAATGTCAAAAAGAACATTCTATGTAAACTCATGTATAAAAACTCTATGTACAATTAACATTGCATCAACTCTTGCTATGGGTAATGCACCTCAAAAACAATAAAATGTATTATTATTATTATTATTATTTTTTTGCAACTATTTTTAACTTCCCGCTAAGAAAATTGAAAATTTTTTTAAATCGGGAAGTTATTGGTTTTACTCCGTTTTGTGAAAATCGAGTTTTCATCAGATCTCGACGTTTTAAGGTCACAGGAAGCTTCCTTGACTATTCCCGCGATGGTGTCCGTGCGGCTGTGTGTGTGTGTGTGTGTGTGTGTGTGTGTGTGTGTGTGTGTGTGTGTGTGTGTGTGTGTGTGTGTGTGTGTGTGTGTGTGTGTGTGTGTGTGTGTGTGTATGTATGTATGTATGTATGTATGTATGTATGTAAACCTCTTATAACTTTTGAACGGCTCAGCCGATCGGATCAAAATAGGTGGCGATCCAAAAAGTATCCTTGCCATTAAATTTCGTGAAAATTTGAATCGATTCGGTTCGCTAGATTTTGAGAAATCTCAAAAATAAAATTTTCAAAAAATCGTTTTTTTTGGAATAACTTTTAAACGACTTCACCGATCAATTCCAAAAACTAATCAGCTCTTGAGCTTGAAAAACCACATCGATTGCCACTTGTCCTATCAAAATCGGTTGATTCGTTCGAGAGTTATCGAAAACGAAAAATTTCGAAAAAAGTGTTTTTTTCACATAACTTCGAGATTTATTTTCGGATCGTTTTTGACGAAATAAAATATTTATTAGAGCTCAAAAAATCACGTCGATTGCCACTAAGAACGTAGAAATTGGTTGATTGGTTCGTGAGTTATCGTTGACGAAAAAATTCGGAAAAAGTGAATTTTTCGAATTTCTCTAAGATTTTCAGTTCGATCAGTTTGTGTTCAAAAGTATATCATAGATTCTGAAAAACTGCGTGGAATTCTGCCAACCGCATGAAAATCGATTCATTCACTTAGAAATTCTATCAGACTTTTGAGCTCGAAGAGCTCAAAAGCATACAAAAGCTATTTCTTTGAGCTCGGAGAGCTTAAAATAACACACAAGTAGTATTTTTGAGCTCAAAGAGCTCAGAAACGTCATAAGTGCAATTTCAAGCGTTTAGGTATCGAATTGGCGGGAAGTTGCAGGGATGGCCTTTAGGGTCAACCGTTTTCCAGATTTTTTTTTTCGCTCTCATCCTGAAATTTTCTTGAAAATACCTCTAAAAAAATTCCCTAAAAGTTTGAGCCTTTAATATTAAAATTAAATACTCGACCGCAGCGTATGAAGATTTCCCATTTAAAATACACAGGAACTTTGATTTTTTTTTTCTTTAAAATTCTCCAGTTCAGAGGCATGTCATGGCATAATCTCGACGATCAATAGGTTTTGTTCAGAATTGAACGTTCTACAAAAGTGCTCATTACGGCAAAGTCGTAACTCATACGGACGAGGTAGTACCCATACACAGTTGCCGATGCTCAACAATTTTCGTCCATTGGCCAAAGCACGGCTACTATTGCTCGGCCAAGTATCAGCATTTTGTATCGGCCTAGCCTCACTAAACCATCGGCTTTTATGTTTGGCCAAGCATTGGCGATTTGTACTGGCCTATTTGTACTAGATTATAGTCTAGGTAAGCCATCGGCTACCGCACGATATTTCCCGGGAAAAAATGATCAGATCTGATCAGATATGAACAGGCATGAGTCTTCAGGTCTGATCAGACATGAAAAATGACCGGGTCTGATCAGACCTGGCCAGGCATGTTCATGTCTGATCAGACCTGTTCATGTCTGACTCGATCAGGTCCATAAAAAAAAAAAAA
>CAJNRD030001122.1:9582475-9596954 GCA_905319865.3 Cotesia congregata
AAAAAAAAAAACACACACACACACACACACCGGCGGGGTAGTCGAGGAAGCTTCCTATGACCTTAACACGTCGAGATCTGATGAAAACTCGATTTTTGCAAAACGGGGTGAAAACAATAACTTCCCGATTTTTGAAAATCTGAGATTTTTAGCGGGAAGTTAAAAATCAAAGTTCCTGTGTATTTTAAATGGGAAATCTTCACACGCTGCGGTCGAGTACTTAATTTTAATATTAAAGGCTCAAACTTTTAGATAATTTTTTTAGGGGTATTTCCAAGGAAATTTCAGGATGAAAGCAAAAAAAAATAGTCGCAAAAACAGCACCCTAATATAGAATAAAAACCCCTACTCTGATAAGACAGTCTCAAACTGTGGTAGTGGTGAGAATCAGATTCCTTGCTCCAGGAGCATAAACAAAAGGTTTTAGTACACAGCATATGATCGATAAATGGTATGCATATTAACTCAACTATTTTTTTCGATGCCCAATACTTTGGGTATTATCACCTTCCAGACTCGAATCCAACGTCGTGGATCTTATGTGTGACCGAATGAAATTTGACTAATTGTAATAATGAATTTATTTCGTACAAATACGCAACGCTGAACAAGTGACGGAGATAGAATGAGTAACAGTGAGTTTGAGGCTACGAATTGGAGCGACAAGGATAGAGATACGACGACAACAAGCAAGTACTGAAGCGAGCGAGGCACCGAGCGGCGTTAACACCCGTGAGATCGGAGTACAAATCGACGCTGCGTTGCCACATTTCCCAATACGACGATCACCATCGATGACAGTTAGTTCGTCATCGTCAGTACTGCAGGAACAGAGGTGACTACAAACTGTCGGGTAGGTCCGTTGACTGTTATACGGAATTAAATCGACGATCAATTCCAAGGGAAACGACTACTAGCGCCACCAACTTCAACGAAGGAAGAACCAGATACTTCTCTGTCACAGACATTCGAGGCTGGACTGTCGACTGATACGGACGTGCTTTTGCGCGCTCTGCAACATAAATTCATTTCGTAGTTATGTCGCAACTTTGTGTATTTGAAATTAATTTGTAAACTTGTAGTAAATTATTTTATCTAAGAATTAATTTTAATAAATAAATTAATAGTCAATTACACGAAGCTCTACCAAGCTGCTATGACGAAGACGACGCTCTATTGCTCGGTAAGCCAACGTTCCTGTTCAGTGTTGAATCCAGCGTTTCGAGTCCACGTTGTAATTTTGTAATATATTTTGATTAACAAAATAGTACGCGAGGATTCAATGATTTACAATTCTTTTTAACTTCCCGCTAAGAAAATCGAAAATTTTCAAAAATCGGGAATTCCCACCCATATACTGACTCATCACGATATCTCTGGAACCATAAACCCTTGAGACTTGAAATTTGGGAGGAATATTCCTTTAGCCGAGTAGAGGTCAGCTATCCGTGAAAGAATTTCCTGATCAGACTATATCAGGCCTGATATGGAAATGGGCCATATCAGACTAAATATGCCTCAATATAAGTGGGGCATTCCATGCCAAATCACCGAGGTTTCGGCCCGACCCCCTTCGATTTCGCTGAAAATTTTTTTTTTCTACCCTACCAAAGACATTTTTCTGAATTATTTCAGATTTTTTTACATAACCCAAAAAAAGTTATGGATTTTTGAAAAAAAAACGCTCTGTTTTTTCAAATTGCACTTTTTTTTTTTTTAATTTTGTTTTTAATTGTAGTTTTCAGAAAAAAATACAAAAATTTTTTCGGAAGTCACGATATATAAAATATTTCAGTTTTTTCAATAAAACCGTAATTTTTTTGAAATTGGAAACTTTCGATTCTCAATTTTTTTGTCTCAAAAAAAACGTCAACTAAGACAATATTTAACCCCGCTATTTTCATTTTATGCCGACTTTTCTTTGTATTTTTTTTTTCGATTGAAGAAAAAAAATTCTAAAATTAGCTTATTTTACATAACTTTGCGTTAAAATTTTTTTGGATTGTTTTTAAAATCTTAGAAATTGAAAAAAATTGTACAAAAACAATCGTTAAGTGTATTTACAGCCAGGATTGCGTTATTTTATTAAAATATCGGTTACAATGTTAAAAATTTAAATATTATAATTATTTTCCTCGATTTAACGATGGTTTTCTTGGTTTCTTAACTGTACTGTGTTGTGTGTATTGTTCCGACGAAGAAAAAGACTTAACTATTACAACAAAATTCAATAATGGAGTATAATTTGATGAATTTTTTGTGTCCTGGTATCCGTTTAGCATTTTTGAAGCGTTCCTCTAATTTCTCTTTCATGAAATTGTATTCTTCAGCTTTTGAAAATCTAATATTTATATTTGGTGAATTTTTCAAAGCCCACTCAAATAATTGGGATGGTGTTAGAATTTGTAGATGAGGTGGCAATTGTAGGCTAGCACGTGCAGCCATTCGTTTCAAAGTACCACCTATTCCATCGCATGGACCTTTACCATGTGCCGTAGCGAAAAAATTCCACTCTACGTTTATTCCAAATTCTTCATTGTAATGAGATAAGTTAACAAAATGTTTGAAATTTTTATACTGTTGTGGCACGCCATCCGAGAAGAAAAAAATTTTACGAACTCCAGATGAAAAAGATTTTATGAAATCGATAATGACCCCAGAGTACAAATGAACAGCAATTGCATCATGATTCAAGCAATCAGAAATGATTGCCATACTCTGATGAGTAAGTTCATTGTTTTTTTTATAATAAATAACCACAGTATAAACCGTCGCTTGGTCGTTATTCCAGTGAAATCCTGAAGCAGCATCTTGAACCACGAACGAATAGTTTTCGGCAAAGTCAACTATGACTATGAATTCGTCTTCTTTCAAACATTCTTTCACTTGTTTCAAGTATGCTGCTTGCTCTTTGGCGATGAAATTGTGTGGTAAAAGAGCCTTCAATTTTTCACCGAAATCATCAACGAAATCATTTGTGTTCTTAATTGTCGTTTCAAGAGTTACTCGTGGAGTAGAGACCCATTGTTTATAATTGATTTCATCAATTTCATTATCTTCCATCAAAGTTAACAGATGTTCTTTCACTTTTTCGACGCCTGGACATAGAGAACAATTGTTTAGAAAACACTTAGCTGATGGTTCTTGACATACAATAGAACTCAAACAATCATTGTAGGATTCTAATGATGAATCCGTGACTTCAGTTAAACGTGAAAAGTTGCCGCCTGTTGGAAATATAAGAAAGTGATACAGATGGGAATAAAAACATCAAGTCGATTAAATTAATTACAAACGTTCTAAGTACTGATTTGTAATAAAAGAATAATTTAAATCAGTGGCGTTAAATTTATTTCTCTACTTCTTAAGTTACCTACCCGGGAAAAAATGAATTTGCCTAATCATATATATTTATATATTGAATATATAGAATTATATATGATTATATCTAAATTTTTATATAAAATATATATAATCATATATAGACTAATATATTGTATGTATATTTTATATAAGTCTATATATAATTAGATCCGATTAGACTTGAGTTATCTAGGGTTATATATGATTATATATAAATCTATATATAATTAGATCTGATTAGACCTGAGTTATCTAGGGCTATATATGATTATATATAAATCTATATATGATTATATCTGATCAGATCTAATTGATATAAAAAATGTCAAAAGAAAATTGCTATTTTTGCTTTTGATTTTAAATAAATATTTGTTAACTGTTAACAAATATTTATTAACATTTAATAAATCGTATTTATTAACAGTTAATAAAGCTCAATAAATATAAACAAATCCTTCTATCAATATCAGTGTAACTATACGGAAATCATATATAATTATATATGAATCATTTATAACTATATATAAATCATATATGATTAGATATGATTCATATATATGAATCATATATAATTATATATAAATTTTGTGATTACTATAAAACATTCTCTGTTTTCATCTCAGAGTCTGCTACTCCAATGATTAATAATTTTTTAAACTATAGTTTTTTGTGGATGAAATAATGGAACTGTATTAATTAATTTAACTTATAAAAATCGATTATGTATTCGATTTGCATTAGTTGTAGGTATTTTAAGCTTTACTCTTCCAGTAAGTCTCGTAGGTAAACAGGTAGTGTGTTGGTCTTTAAAGCGTCAGGTCCCCGGTTCGATCCCCGCTCGCGGTGAATATTTTTTATTTTTATAGAAATAATTATATCTAATTATGTATGATTATATATGATTAGATCTGGCTAATTTTCAGATCTAATTATATATAAGTGATTATATATAACTATATATGATTAGGCAAATTCATTTTTTCCCGGGTAAGATCATTAGTTTTATATTTTGATGAATGGAGCAAACACAAACTGTATGAGCGCCACAGCTGCCAGCTAAAATACAATACTTCGGACGTAGAGATGCAAAAGATGAAAATCCAATTTTGATTTCTGGATATCTTGACTTGAAGGTTTTGTGCAACTCTTTTAAATTACAACGCACTAGACGTTTTTGACACTGAACTTTAGTACCATCATCGTTTCGTAGTGAAACAAAATCTTTTTTTCCTGGCATCATACTACTCATCTCATCGTCATTGTAGAACTTTGTCACGGTTGAAACTACTGTAGAAGATAATTCACGTCCTAAAAATTTGAATACGTCGAAGAATTTACTTGTTAATTATTCAAAACCTTACTGACTTGTGGTTTTGTATTTTACCAGTTTTTTTTGTAGGTACTGACAAAATTCCATCGGCAGCAACTAGGTTTTTTGCTACTCGCACCATATACTCACTTGCACCTATGACTTCCATAACTTTATGAACGCTCCAACTCAATGGTAGTAAAGTCAATATTTGGACGCGTATGGATCTACTCGTATTATCAGTGTTAAATTTTTCTGTCAAACTGTTTATCATTTCAGTAGCATCCATATCACTGAATTCGGTTTTCATACGATTTTTTACTCCTAAAGCTTTTCGCAAATTTTAAGCGACACAAGTAACTTTGTCATTCAAATACGTTTCATAGATTCTTCTTTTCGCAGAAACAGAGGAGATTGATTTAATAGTACTAACGCTTCGTTAATGGTCGGAAGAGTAATACTGAGACTCATCTCAGACAATGAAGAACTACTCTGTTGAATAAGTAATTCCTGGCCACTTGATGATGGAGCTAGAAAAGCAAATAAGTTATAAACTGAAACAAGTGAAATATTGAAGATGTATACTTGAAGCAAAAGTATCTGGTGATTCGTCAACGTGAATGATTCCGTCGTTAGAATTCTCATCAGCTTCCAAACTTTCATTAGATTCATCATCAGTATCTTCAGTTAAATTATCTGCATATTGATTCAGTAATTCCTTATGACATGGACTGCATACACGGTCATCAGTTGATAGATGGAAATGAATAGCCAAATACTCAGGCAGACTTCGTAGAGATTTTGTCTTATTATGTTTATCACGATTCATTGGATTACAGCAACGATTACGAAATTTCGGCATTTTAATTATTGTTAATCAAGAAATTAAATTAAAATAATTTTTATTTAATGACAATTCGCTTATTAATACTTGATACACGTTAGAGAACGAACTTGTCAGCGAGTTGCAAGAAAAACACTAACATCGTTCAGAAAACATAGCCTTAAAATGATTAAGAAAAAATAAGAAGTTACCTTCATTATCGGTGGTGAATTCTTTTATTGGCGATATGAGCAGTTGGTAAGAAATTTCTTATTTGAAAATTTGAAATTTTAAACTCATCATCACGCGGGGAAAACAAAACTGAATGAATAGAGAAAAATTAATAACACTATACGTTAATAAAATATTTTAAGCTGTTAAAAATAATTTAATACTTGCGCAAATACACTAAACGATTGTTTTTGTACAATTTTTTTCAATTTCTAAGATTTTAAAAACAATCCAAAAAAATTTTAACGCAAAGTTATGTAAAATAAGCTAATTTTCAAATTTTTTTTTCTTCAATCGAAAAAAAAAATAGAAAGAAAAGTCGGCACAAAATGAAAATAGCGGGGTTGAATATTGTCTTAGTTGACGTTTTTTTTGAGACAAAAAAATTGAGAATCGAAGGTTTCCAATTTCGAAAAAATTACGGTTTTATTTAAAATACTGATATATTATATATTGTGACTTCCGAAAAATTTTTTGTATTTTTTTCTGAAAACTCTAATTAAAAACAAAATTTTTCAAAAAAAAAAAAAGTGCCAAAAGGTCAATTTGTGTCAAAGTTACAGCAATTTGAAAAAAAAGAGCGTTTTTTTTCAAAAATTTGTAACTTTTTTTGGGTTGGGTAAAAAAATCTGAAAAAATTCAAAAAAATGTCTTTGGTAGGGTAGAAAATGATAAAAAATTTTCAGCGAAATCGAAGGGGGTCGGGCCGAAACCTCGGTGATTTGGCATGGAATGCCCCAAGTATATCAGACTATATACCCGCCCGGGTAAAAAAAATTATATATAATTATAGATGAAAAATGGTCATATATAATTATATAGAACTAGTGAACCCAGTCCGCTTCGCCGGGCTGAAGCTTAGTTTATTAAATAAAGTACATATTTCAATACACTGTAATTAATTAATTCTATTATCGCAATATGTCAACCATCATTCATCATCGAGTTCATTTTCTTCAAGCTTTCTCTCTAGCGGGTGAAAATTGTTAACCAAACTCATAAACATAGTTAGTGTAATATCCACTTTGTGATGTATACAAAAAAATATCGGGTTCATTTCAATATCGGCGATCAAAGTACGAGGCAAGGCTTGAGCATATGCTCAATACAATAGTGTAATTGTGGATAACCTGAAAATCGTATAAATTAAGAAAAAGAAGAGATAATCATTTTAAAATTGTTGTTTTCTATCGCAAACTTGTATTTTCTATAGTTATAATCATGATTTTATATGTAATATGGGTCATTCTATGTCAAATCGACCAATAGTTGGAATCGACCCCTTTCGATTTGGACGAATTTTGGTCAGAAGTTTTCTTTTATCATATAACGAAGTTCTGCCAAAGGAAAAAAAATAAAAAAATTTTTTTCAAAAGATATGCAAACTCAAAATTTCGCGATTTTTCCAGTTTTTCAATTTTGTTTTTGTAATATCTCGAACGCTAGTATAGATACAGGAATAATCTTTCATTTGTTTGAAAGGGGACACTTGGAGCTATTAAAAAAAAAATATTTTGGGAAAAAATTTCGAAAAATGCCTAATTTGTCGAATTTTGAATTTTTGAAAATCGTCAAAAATGACGGTCGACAACAAATTTTTTGCTCAAATTTTTTTATATACTACCTTGTACCAATCTTAAGAAATCCTGAAATTTTTGGAACTGTGTTTTTTGTTTTCTCAAAAATATGAATTTTTGAAATTTCTTAAAAAAAAAAATTTTTCTCCAAAATTTTTTTTTTATTTTTATCTTAATTGAGTTTGGTAAATCGCATAATTTTGATATTCTGAACAGTTAAAATGTCATTTAGTGGCATAACGATGAGAAAAAAAATAATTTTAAGAAAAATTTTTTCTTTCAACAAATTTCAAAAATTCATATTTTTGAAAAAACAAAAAACACAATTCCAAAAATTTCAGGATCTTTCCATGTATTTGGGACTCAAATGAATGGGTTTGCGCACGCTTATATATATACCCACTGCGCACATTTACCCCAAATGACTCTACTAGCGTTCGAGATATTACAAAAACAAAATTGAAAAACTGGAAAAATCGCGAAATTTTGAGTTTGCATATCTTTTGAAAAAAATTTTTTTATTTTTTTTCCTTTGGCAGAACTTCGTTATATGATAAAAGAAAACTTCTGACCAAAATTCGTCCAAATCGAAAGGGGTCGATTCCAACTATTGGTCGATTTGACATGGAATGACCCATATATCGAATTCACTTATATTCTTCCTGATGTTCATAAAATTTTAGATAATTAACAGCTCCTTTAACATCATCAAGTAGTTCGCATTATTTTTCTCGACGGTAAACATAAAATATTTTGTGTTCCCGGATGTTCTTAAGCCAATTATATTCGAAATTACTCCAGCAATTTTGTTCAGGTATAAAAAAAAATTACGTTTAGTTTTGACAGACAAATATTGACGTTTAATAACAAATGTTATATTTGAAGTTGGCTGATTTCCTTTTAAAATAAATTATATTTTTTTGTTTACAAATGAAGATTAGTTATTTCTCTTATTTTCTTATTTAATATAAGTTGTAAAATAAGTCACTGAATTTAATGAGAAATAGTATATTACACCCCTTGAGAAGGAAAAAAGAAAAGCCTCAGATCACATGTAATCTAAGGTTTTCTTTTTTACTTCCTAAGGGCTGTTTACTATTTTTTTGTCCGACGAAGGCGGAAAGCGGCAACTTTATTTAGCGCACCGGGACGAAAGTGGCCACTTTCCGCACGGAGGGCAAAAAAACATTTTATTGCCTTCATGGCCGCATATAAAATTTTAAATCAGTTGGGATAGAACTTAAGATATCATGTCAACCACTTTAAAAAAGTAGTTTCGAGAAAATCGCGTTTAAAGTTTGAGAAACAATTTCAGTAAAATGACTCACAATAATATTTAATATTCACTTTGGATTAATCGCGAATCCCAGATCCATAAATTGGGCCTTCTTCTACTTCCTACTCGACGTTTTACGAAGTTCTTTCTGCTAATCGAGCTGTTCTGCCTTCTATTGAAGAAGCAGAAGCAGAAGCAGCTGCGTCACAAAATCCACTGTATCTCCGAAAATAATTCGAATTTTGAAAAATCCACTTAAGGACATATTTTTAAGGGTCTAAAATTTGGAAATATGCAAAAAAAAAAATTCGAATTTTTTAAATTTCTAGACCAGAATACCCCCTTAATAAATAGTATTTTTTCTTCTAAAATATTTGATAATTAATAGTAATAAAGGTATAGTCCAGCTTTACAATAGTTGTATCGTAAATTTTCCCAGAAATTTCTTCCCGTGTATATTAGGATGCTTCATTTTTAGGCGATATTTTTTTTTCTCTTTGCTACCTGAAAATCTGATATTTTATGAAAAATAAAAAATTATGCCGCTGAGTAAAAGGCTGTAAGTGCAATAGCGGCTTAGCTCATTTAAAAATTCAATTTCCTATTTAAATAACATGGAAAAAAATTTTTTTTCGGTTTTAACTTGATTTTTCGACGTGAAAAAAATTTTTTTGGAGAAAACGCGTGTATAGCTTTTGTAGAGCATAAAATTTGCTACAAAAAGTTCCTGTGTGTAAATCCCCCCCGACCAACAGCTTTTATGTTAAGCATCGATATTGTTTTGACTTGTACAGATTCCGAATTCCCTCGAACTTGCCTGTACCTTTCATCTATGTGATTTTTCTAGCTAATATTGATTGTAACTTTCAATGCGCAATTATTATAAAATTTCCGTGGCTTTCTTTGAAAAATGAAAAATAAAATTATCACGAAGAAAAACATTTGAAATAAGCATTGAGTTTCAATTGAAGTAATTGCAGGTCTCATAAGTGAAATTGAAATCTGTCTAGCTTAAAATGCGACGAATTTTCCGTTAACTAAAATTTTCTCCGTGGCGTTCATTTTTTATAGAAAATTAGTGAACATGTTTTTTATGAATTCTATTGAAATAAGTAGCCAAATTTCTATCCCACATCTCAAGTGCTTGGAAAATGCACTCATTTTAATCTGTTACATTCCCGCAATAAAAGAATTCATCGGTTATGTGATCTGCGACAGTAAAATGAATGTAAAATTGTAATGAAAAGATTACAATGACTTTTTCTTTGCCGCTAAAGAGACGATTGTTGTAAAGAAATTTTTATTGAATTTATTGAGGTTTAATAGATATGTCCTAAGTTTCATGTCTCAAGAAGTTCTAGTTTATAAACGAAAACATTTTTTTACATACTATTCATCACTCTGACATAACCTACATATGAAATCAATTATCGCAAAATTCGTTTTTAGCTGATATCCAATTATTAAGAAAGAAGAATATTCAAAACGGTTTACCTTGGAGGCCATCTGTGTAATTTCCTGTTTCTCTTGAGATTCTTTCAAATTTTATATCTGTAGGAACTGTATTTGAAGAATATGAATTTTTTGATAATTAACACCCCTGCACTGCTATGCGGGGAAGGAATTTCGTAAGATCCTATTCGAGATGATTTCTACATTATAAATAAAAGATTTCTACTAAATTTCGAGTCTGTACAGGTTACAGTTTGGGAATGGCAATTAAATATTCTAACACCCATCCCCGCAATCCTCTAGCTAAATTTGGAGTCTACAGGAGCTGTAGTTTAAAAACGGGAATTTTTGATTTTTTAACGCCCCCGCAATACCCTTTGAGGGAAAAATTTCTTTAAATACGTTCTTAGCTTACCTCTACATAACAAAAGTAATATTTCTACGTAGTTTCACGTTTCTAAGTCCTATGGTTCCCGAGATTTCGTGATGAGTGGCTATATATTAGTTGGGAATCCTTCGATGATCCTTCGAGTGGGTAGGTGGGAGTGAGCGTGTGGGTGCGTGAGAGTGTGTAACTAGATTCTTAGCTAAATGTAAAAGAACATAATCCATCTCATATACTCCGATGAAATCCATGAAAACAAAAGAATCAAGAGAAAATGCTTGTCTTTTGTTTTTATAAGCGGGACAAATGTTTATAAAAGTGAAACAGCGATAAAAAAATGAAGGAACAAATTTTGCATTGAATGGTTGTAGTTTCATGTCGATAAGATCAGTGGTTTAAGCGTGATTGAGCCTCAAACAAAGACCATCTTCATTATATATATTAGACTGATTCAGAATAAAAAAACTTTTATTTTTTGAGTAAATACATCTAAAAAGTTTCTTTGTTAGACCAAAAAAAACCTCCTAAAAGATGAGCTTGATATGTTGAAAATTGAGCTGGCGCATGGGGGGGTCCCCTTTCCCATTTAAAATACATTGAAAAAATACTTTTTTCTGTATTTTCATTGTAAATCGTCGAAAAAAATTTTTTTTTAAATTTCTTTTTTTAGTATCTTGTAAGAAATTAAATTCTCTACAAAAAAGGTCTCTATCATTTTTTCGCTAAAATACATACGAAAAAAGTTACAGAGCTTTAAAAAACGAAAATTTTAAAAAGTCAAAAATAACTTTTTTATTGATTTTAGACAACAAATTATTTTATTTCGTAAAATTCTTTACTTAATTTATCTATATTCAGTCTGTCAATTATATCTAAATTTGATCTATATATAGAAGAAAAAAAATATATTTATTTATGTTATATTTTTATATTATGTATGGGGCATTCCATGCCAAATCGACCACTTTTGAACCCGACCCTTTTCGATTTTTTTAAAAATTTGGTATTTTTCTCTACCCTATTAAAAACAATAGAATTTTTTGTTGTTTATAGAACTTTTAGATACGAAAATAATAAAATACGAAAAAATAATTCAATGTTTCTTTTAATTTGTGATCTAACTTTATTGGAAATTAATCAAATGTTATCGATGATTGTCACTTTTAATTTTTGTTTTTATTTTTAACTTCCCGCGAAGAAAATTGAAAATTTTCAAAAATCAGGAAGTTATTGGTTTTACCCCGTTTTAAATCGAGTTTTCATCAGATCTCGACGTTTTGAGGTCCTAGGAAGCTTCCCTTACTATTCCCGCGAGGTTGTCACTATGTCTGTATGTATGTATGTGTATGTGTGTGTGTGTGTGTGTGTGTGTGTGTGTGTGTGTGTGTGTGTGTGTGTGTGTGTGTGTGTGTGTGTGTGTGTGTGTGTGTGTGTGCTGTGTGTGTGTGAGAGAATTTTAGAGGAAGAGGCAAGAGCTCACTAGATTAGCTTGGCCTTCATTCTATTTTGAAAGTGGTTTTTTTTGGAATATCTTTTAAACGGCTCGATCGATCAACTTCAAAAACTAATCCGCCCTTAAGCTTGAAAAACCACGCCGATCGGCGCTAATCCGGTCAAAATCGGTTGATTCGTTCGAGAGATAGCGGGAATGAAAGAAAACCGAAAAAAACCGAAAAAAGTGTTTTTTTCACATAACTTCGTCATTCCTTCTCAGACCGTTTTTGATGATACAGAATAATTTCAGAGCTTAAAAAACTGCGTCAATCGCCGCCAAAAACGTGGAAATCGGTTGATTAGTTTGAGAGATATCCTCGACAAAATATTTGGAAATAAGGATTTTTTCAACATAACTCCGACATTTTTTGGAATAACTTTTAAACAGCTCTACCGATCGATTCCAAAAATCAATCAGCTCTTAACATCATAAAACCACGTCGATTGCCACCAAGCTGGTCAAAATCGGTTGATTCGTTCGAGAGATATCGTGAACGAAAGAAAACTGAAAAAAGTGTTTTTTCGGGATTACTCCGAAATTTTCAGTTCGATCAATTAAAACCTGAAAACAACTTATAAGGATGATAAAACTGCGTCGAATAGCGTCAACCGCGTGAAAATTGGTTGATCCATTCAAAAGTTATTGCGGTTTGAAAATTCCAAAAATAGTGTTCTATGAAACTTCTATCAGACTTTTGAGCTAGGAGAGCTCAAATGCATAGAAATATTATTTCTTTGAACTCAGCGAGCTCAAAATATCACATAAATTATTTTTTGAGCTTAAAAATATCAAAAATGTCATAAGTACAATTTTAAGCGCCCAGGAATGGAATTAGCGGGAAGTTGCACGGATGGCCTTTAGGATGAACCGTTTTTCTAATTTTTTTTATTTGTAATTTTTCACGCCTTTGATTGAAGATTAGTTAACCCAGCTTTTTGAAGGTTATCCATACCCGCAAAACTTCAAGAATTGTGCATGTGGCAGTAAAAATGAAGAAAAAATGTTAGTCCAGTTTTTCTGGGATAAAATAGATAACCTCTCATACAAATCTCAGTAAAATTATAACTCGCCTGGATATCCTTCAGGGATAACAATTTCTGGACCAACTTTGATATCATGTCGATAACGATGCATCAGTAAAGTTGCAGTAATTCTTAATGATCGTGGTTGTTGCGTGTACAACAGTATTGGTCGACTTCCACCATCTTCAATTCGTACGACTCTTGGTAAAGGAAATTTATCCAGAAATTCTCTCAGAGGCACAAACCCACCATTTGATCCAGGAGTTTCTGTTGTCGCTTTTTGAGAACTTAGCAAAGAATACTCATCAGTACCAGTTGTTTCACAACTGAAAAGTGCAGGACATTCGACACTCGATGACATGTTTGATATTCTATCCTATTATAATTTTACAATTCTACTTTCATATGAATTTTTACTTTTTAGCTACAGTCTAAGCAGAAATTTTACAGCACTTATTTTCACCGTTAGAACTTCTGATATACTTTTCAAGCCCATCGACAAGGTATAACTTAATACAATCTAAAACAAAAGAATAAAATACATTCGTAAAATTGATAAAGATTTCAAATTTATCTCAAATTATTTAATTAAAATCTAATTATGCTTTAATGACATTAGTTATTACTTGCGTAACATTTCGTATCATTATAATCAAGTATTGGTTTTTTTTTTTTTTTTTTTTAAGAAGAGTTAGATAGCACCAATATTAAAAAAAATCCTTCTTGACAAATAATTACATCTAAAATTTTGAATGCAATTTATGATAACAATATTTCCGATCATGATTGTTATGAACTTATGAAGGTGATTAGCTCGTGATATTTAATTAACTGGTTGATTTTTTTACTTTTACTCTATTAATTATAACCAATTAAATATATACTTTCAATAGCATTATATTTTCTATAAAATTTTAAACAAATATTAAGAAATACAAAAGCTCAAAAAATTAAAAACCTTAGTTGTTTAGTACAAATTAAAATTTACAGAAAACTAAAAGTAGTATGTCGTTATTATTATTTAGGTATTTTAAATATCAATAATATTATATACCTATAAACATGTTGAAATTCCAGATGAAACTTAACTATTTTAAGGTTGACAATATTTTTAGTGAAAAACCGAATATTAATATACTTTCATAATTGATTAAAAAACTACATGAACTTAATACTAGCTAACTTATCGAATGTATAAAAATAGTACGTTTTAAAAAATAACCGTAACAGAAATACATTTATAGAACTTCATTTTATCGATGTCGAAAGTGTCATTCGTACTGACATAGTGAACAAGAGCGTAAGACTAAAGCATATTACATGCGTGTAGTGGCGAAAAGTCTGCCGTAATACTTTCAAGACCCCCTCCTGTATGATTGAATAAATATTATTTTGTATTTTCGTATACGTCATAATAAACCAATAGAAATTTTGTTTCCTTTACTTTAATTTTTGTTTATGTAAGGAATGTTTATTATTATAATTATAATTATTATTATTATTATTATTATTATTATTATTATTATTATTATTATTATTATTATTA
>CAJNRD030001122.1:9607202-9635344 GCA_905319865.3 Cotesia congregata
ATTTTCTCGAAATCTACCGGTCCGAATCGGTTCAAATTTTCAGGAAATCTAAGTTTAGTGAAGCCCTTTCGAATGACACCAACCGCGATGAAATCGGTCAAGTCGTTCAAAAGTTACAAGAGGTTTACACACACACACACACACACACACACACACACACACACACACACACACACATAGTGACAACCTCGCGGGGATAGTCAGGGAAGCTTCCTGTGACCTTCAAACCTCGAGATCTGATGAAAACTCGATTTTTGCAAATCGGGGTGAAAACAATAATTTCCCGATTTTTGAAAATCTTCGATTTTCTTAGCGGGAAGTTAAAAATTATTACTATTTTGTTTTTAACAATTTGGAAAATTGTTTTTTAACAAAAACGAAAAATTTATTACAAATAGACGCCATCTTGTCGAAAATCAAAATTTTTCTTATTACTTCGTCCAATACCTACACTGATCTTCTACCGGAGCGGTGCACATTTACATTTTTACATGATTGACGCGCTATTGTATTCTTGAAAGTAGTTCCTATTTAAATAACCATCACTTGTAATTGATAAATGAAAATTGTGTCTCAAAAAATTCATAAAAAAATGTTGTTATTTTAACCTTGCAACTGCGTCTAACCCCTTAATGGATTTTTAATCAATCGCTGTACATCTTAATAAATATCTGTCACATCCTAATTTAAGTATACCATTAAGAAATATTTAATGCTCGCGAAACTGTTTGAATTAGTGAAAAATACAATCACTTCAGTATTAGTAAAATCTTAAGACTTATTCAATCAGTGTAAACCACTTTTTGTTCAATAGAATATATGTCACTAAATAGCCTGCTAGTTCTAATATAACAAAGCCGCGTTGTTACGTTAATGAAATAAGGCCCCTAAAAAAATAATAATAATCATTATTGAAATCAGCAAATTACAATTATCCATTTTAACAAGGCTATATTTACTGATAAATCCCATAGTTTTTTTTATTTCTTCTGAGTTTCAAGGACAGGGCCTTGAGATTTCTAAGCAATCGCATTATTCGCTTCGTTACTAGCATTACTGTACAAAAAACGTTCATTCATTTGTCTATAACTTGATTGTTTTTACAGTTGTGAGTTTGAAAATTTGCAGAAAATTTTTTCCAAAACTATTTTCAGTTTAAAAATAAAAATAACTTAGTAATTGATAGACTTTTTTAAGTAGTTTTCGATACTTTCCTTTTTTTTTTGTCAAATAAATTATTTCTGTCATACATATTGTTGGCAAACATCAATGTAAATCAGTAATAACTTTTATTTACAAGTCATTAAAAGTTTACAATTTCTTGGCAGGAAGTAAAAATAAATTCATTCCAGAAAATTTTTATGACATCTTTGGTTACCGTTATTTCGTACTAGTTAGGCAATCCATTGCATGCTGAACTTAGGCAGTGCCAGATTATTACGAGATTATATCCGAATGTGGAATTCTTTTGGCATATTAAGGTTCGGCTTGCCTAATTTAAAACAAATAAGATCCGAATTGGGCTAGCCTAAGTTCGGAAAGCCAAGTTCGCCCTGAACTGATTCTTCGGCATGCCTCACTAAAATTTGAGTTGGGTAATGGAATATAACAGGATATTAACTGACAGACATTATTTTATTTTTTAAAAAATAAGTTAAAAAACAGAAGTAATAATAATTATGATTACACTAAATAAAATGTTTGAGTTACAGAGACCAGTTTATAGTTCTGCAGCAGTAGATAGAAGGCGAGAGGTGTATAATCAAAAGTTTTTATTTGCAAAGTGACAGATCAAGTAATTAAATTCTGTTCAAATGTTCTATTGATATTCTAGTTTTTTTACGTCGTTGATACTGAAATGTTTTGCACAATAGATAGGTATTAATTAATTAAATAAATGAAAAAAAATCGTTTTAATATTATTTTTTGTGATTATAAAACTGCATCAGATGCTATGAACTCGATCTAAATCGGTTAATTCGTTGGAAAGATATCGTAATTTAAAAATAAAAAAAAAATAGTTGTGAAATGATTAAATTTGTGAGCTTGAAAGAGAGCATAAGTAAATATTAAAAAAACAATATCTTTATGTATAAAAATCTTAATCATCTATATATCATATATTTATTTTCAAATTGTAAATTTTTATTATATTTACAATTATTGTTGGCTGTCTGGCCTAGAACACTTGCAAATTGCACTAATATTTATAATAACTTTTTTGCCGGAACCTTCCGCGCATAAACAATTATTTTTTTATTCGTAGAATTTGTCATTAGAGATAATTTCAACTGAAAAAATAATTCGGACGGCCCAGACCAGGACTCGAACCTGGATCTTTTGGTATCGCGCCAACTGCTCTTCCCTTGAGCTATCCGAGACACTGTCCAGAACTACCTTTCAGTTACCTCTTAATGACAGACTCATTTCTGAATATCGTATGATGTTATTTTAACCTGTGTCGTACTTTTTTTACGCTGATTATTATTTACAGTATTTTTGTTTTTTATCTGACCAGTTCATCTATATATCCTTTAGATATACTTTTGAGCATTTCAAGCGGGACATTGTAGGAACAACCTACAGGATCAACCGTTTTTTAGATATCATTTATTTTTAGATATTTTACATTATCGGATTCTTTCAGTTACTTTATTGTATATTATTTTCATGAATTTGTTAATAAGTGCATAAACGCATTTTACGCGTTTCGCCGATACAGTCATATGCTTGCGTAAGCGATGATACATCTGGGTCGACCATGCACGGTAATGAGAGAGTTTCGAACCAGCTATAGCGTATACGCAAACCAATATATATGTATATAATATATTATTTTAAACTTGTCTCAATATGGTTGTTAATTGATTATAAGGTCGATCATCAATTTTATGTTGAAAAATACTGAGTTATTTCGTAATCTAAATCCGTTTTAAAAAAGAGAAAAAAACAAAAAGATAAAACTGAATATTTTTAAATTCTTAGGTATGTGGAGTATAGTCCACACCATATATTGGCAAATTTTTAATCAGGACCCTTTTCATTTGTCTAAAATTTTTTCCACTAATCTTAAAAATAAAAAAGTGAAAAGTTTTTCAGATTTTTTTTGTCTATTTTTTTTTAAATCTGCAATTGAATGAGCATTGGTTGCATGAAGATTTAAAACTGAGAACTTTAAAACTTTTTTTTCTAGCTTTGAGATTTTTTGACAGATAAACTACGTATGGTAACGCCAACTAAATTTTTTCAAGGATTTTTGGATTTTAAAACTGACGAGTCATAAAGTAAAGGCCCTTACATTCACGCGGTGTGGATTTATCGGGACTATTTGACGTATAAATAGATACATTTATATTTATTTGACAATCAATATTACAATAATTTGTTATTTTTTCGCGTTTTTCTTATATAACAATACCCAGATAACCTTATTTGTAATAGGATAGAATCTTAGAGTCAGCAACTGCAACAGGCGTAAAAAATTGGGCCCAATTATTGACCGACATATTTTAGCAACAAAATTAAAAAAAAAACTTTTATTTTGGTATTGAACTAAACTTTAGTTGATTTTGTCAGGGTATCAGTAATTAGTGTATCCAAATGATTAACTTTCTCAACTGAAATTAATTATTAAACTCGATAAATTACTATCAATGAGCGTAAATTTTATTAGTGGAGAGTCTAAGTCATTCAATGCTAGAAAAAAATTAGGAAAACGGTTGACCCTGACGGCCATCCTTGCAACTTCCCGCTACTTTCGTAATAAAGCCCTCAAAATTGCACTTATTATGTTTTTGAGCTCTTTAAGCTCAAAAATATATTTTTCGAGTAGTTTTGAGCTCTCCGAGCTCAAAAGTCTGTTAGAAGTTTAATAAAACACTACTTTTTGAATTTTCAAATCGCAATAACTTTCGAATGAATCAGCCGATTCTCACGCGGTTGGCGGCATTCCACGTAGTTTTTCAAATTTTATGATATTTTATCAAACACAAATTGATCAGACCGGAAATTTCGGTGTAATTCGAAAAAAACACTTTTTTCGATTTCTTTCGTCAACGATAACTCACGAACGAATCAACCAATTTTTACCAGCTTGGTGGCGATCGACGTGATTTTTTGATGTTGAGAGCTGATTAGTTTTTGAAATTGATCGGTCAAGCCGTTTAAATGTTATTAAAAAATAACCACATTTGAACAAATTTTTTTTCACAGTTTTTTTAAGATTTCTCAAAATCGATTAATTAATAAAATCCGTCGTGTGTTACTTTAGATAATAAAAAAAAAAATTATTCCGGTACGATCATTTCTTCGACCAATTTACCTACCACATACACCCATCCATACACGGACATCCAGAAAAAATTATGTTTAATGTTATTATTTCCTATGTTAAACAAAAAAATTGTTATTGAAATATATTTTATGTGCCTGACAAATTATTTGACTTGATATAAGTGTACTCATGTTAATCTGTAAGTGCGATATAAATGACAAAAAATCAATTTCAGTTTCGAGAAAACTGCTTTTTTTGAAATTTCGAAATTAGAGCACAACCTCAACGCTTCGCTTATGAGGCGTGCAATATGTATGATAATTTGAAATCCTCCTCATGTCTCTTATAGTACTATTTATATTTGTTAAAAATGCTAGCCGTAAGATGGACGGTGTGGCTTAATGTATATAGAATAAGTGAAAGGAAATTTAGTATAGACCGGATAGCTCAAATGGTAGAGTAGCCGACATGTCTTCGGAAGGTTCTGGGTTCGAATCCCAGTCCGAGCTATCTAATAATTTTTTCTCGCATATTCTATACACTCACATTAAGATGATCCTCTCCACAATCCTTTCTCAATCCTTTCCTACCAATTATCCTGTTACGTGAATATTGGAACGCTTCACGTAATAATTATCCGTAACTCCTATTCTTTCCCGCTTCACAGCATTATTTATATTTGTTAGACATAGACACGTGTCAATGATTGGTGCTTTTATCATTTTTAGATTGCAAAATGCACTGATAGTAAGAATAAAAGAAATCAAAATTTTTTCTATTTTGAATCTGAACATTTATTGACAGTACATCAATCTATTTTTATACAGTATTAATAGAAGTTAACATCACAAAAAAAAAGTCGGTGATGAAATTATTATTATTATCGATTTGGTAAAATCGAATTATAATTCTGGAAGTAAATAAACAAATTGATCGATTTGTTTTAATTTAAAAGCAGTTAAAAAGCTTATTTCTATTGAAAAAAAAAAAAAAAATAAATAAAAATAACAAGTTTTCGTTCAACATCATGCATCAGCATTGTTAATTATATCAATAGTGCGTGAGACAAAATAAAATAATGCTTAAGCGATTCGCACAAGTATCACCCTACATAAGAGGTTATTTTTAAATTGTAAAAGGCCAGGATTGAAGTATTCTCATTAGATAGTTAGTGCTCGATCAAAGCCAAAGGGCTAAGACTAAAATAACGTTCCAGCTATTGTTTTAATGCAAAGTAAATTTATGTAGCGCTTCGTAAAAAAAAATTCTGTCCAATTTTTAATGTAATTTGTTATTTTTAATCTTTCTTGACCTTAATATCCTGTCATTTCAGCAAACGTTAAATCCATATCATCAATTATAGCTTTGCACTTTTCTTTTTCTTCTCTTAGTTCATCTGAAAAATACAATCCTAATTTAAATAAACTGTAAATGATATTCTGATAATTTTTTTGTTTTGTTTCAGATTTTATCGAACTAACTGTATGATTCATCACGTCTCAATTTTGATAATAATCTATTAATTGATAATATAACAGCATGACTCTACTATTGTTAAAAAAAATAAACATCTCAGAATTTTTTAAATAATATGATGATTTTATGATTATCATTTTCATTTATTTTTTATTTACCTTCTTTTCGATCAACTTCTTTCTGCAATGCTCTTACAGTTTTTTCAGCTTGGATAGCACGCTTTTCAGCGGCTTTGAGGGCGGCTTTTAATTCTTTTACTTGAATTTTAGAATCAGCTACTCGTTGATTAGCCTAAAATTACCGAAATTACTAATTTTAATAAATCATTATAAATTTTCATAACTGAATAAAAATTACCTTTTTTTCTGATACTTCTAAAGATTTAAATATATTTTGAACAATGAATAATTCATCCTCTCGTTCAATAATTTTTCTGTGCATAAGCCAATAATTATTAGTTGAAAGTATAATTGAATAAAAATCAGATGAAAACTTCTTACAAATAAGGATACTAACGCTTCGCTGTTTTTCACTCTTTCTTCAGCATTTTCAAGTTCTTCTTCAACAAGTGACAGCTTTTCAGCAATTTCTTCGGATTTTGCGTCGGCGTCTTCAGCAATTAATCTAGCATCTTTCAGTTCTTCAGTAAGTTTCGCCATATGTTCTTGAACTATTCGATTTCGATCTTCCAATACATTACACATTCTGAGATAAATAAAAGGATCATGTTATATTAATAATTAATTATCATAAATAATGAACAACAATAAGTGATTATAACCTCTGAGCATCATCGGCAAGTTCAGTAGCACGTACTAATTTTGCTGCTGCCAGAAGACGTAATTCTTCCTTCTTCGTCAGACTTACCTCAATTTCTTGAACTCTTTTTGTTAAAACGGTTCGATCTTGTTCAGCCTAAAAATGTATCACTTATATTTTACTATTTTATTTTATTTTATGAACTGTAAATTAGAAGCCGCTTTACCTTAGTATATGCTTTTTCACATGTTTCCAAAGCTGCTGTTGTTGTTTCAAGGTTAACTTTAGCAACTTCATAATCACGTTCAATTGTTATAAGCTTTTGTGCAAGAGATCTGGCTTCATCAAATAATAAATCTGCGCGAAAATCTTCTTGTTTAGCTTTGGTTTCATTGGCTTCAACTTTTTCATTCGCAGCATCCATCTCTTGCTTTAATGCTGCAATCTTTTTCTTTATGGCCTCCATTGTGACACGGTGTTTGATCTCTTATTACCGTGGTTATTTCCGAGGAGAGTCCTCTTCAAAGTCGATTGTTCTGTAAAAATGTAAAAATTAATATGAAAATAATAAAAATTATTTGATTATCTACACTTTCATTTACTAATTGAAAACAAATCCTAAAATTTTGCAATTCAGAATACTGTTATATTGTTTTAACTATGGACAGCTGAAATGTCGTACGGTGATTAAGACGCACTACCGACCCAATTGAAATGATATAAATAAAACATTTAGTATCACTCAATGTGCATTTTGATTGAGTTTATGATTGATGAATAAAAACACTCGACTACCCTAATTCTAATATTTGTATCCACTTGCTTTTTAGAAATATATTTTTTGACTTAATTGCAATTCTAACACATTTATTTTTATTAAATTTCACTTACTTTTGTGAAGAAATCAATCCGTGAAGTGAATCTACTACTGAATACCTTCAGATGCTCAGCCAAAATAAAACTAAACGGTAGTACAGATCTTCTCGAAAACTTTTATCTAATCTAATACTATAATAGCTTAGCAGTCTTTGGCTATCAGCCCGTTTTTTACTTGGCTCTTTACTGGTCAACCCTCATCGGTACTCTGAGTAGCCGAAATGCGATCTCTTTCACCTCCCCTTCCTATTTTTGGCTGTAAAAGAATTTTTATACTAATGAACACCAAAGTAACTACTGATCATTTCAATGAGGGAAAACCAATTAACTACTTGAACGGTTTTGATCACATCTTGGAGCTGATCAACAAAATAGTTTAAGAATTGTTAGGAAAAAAAAAAAAACATCTTTCAAGGAAATTTTGATAAACTTATAAGATCGCTCAGTTCAAAATTCAAGAAAATCTAAAGTAAGCAAAGTATTTCAAACATTACAAAACAGTTATCAATTGATTAACATGATAGTTAAAAGTAATAAGCGATTCACAGACCCAATATCAGGGCAACTTTTTTTTTATATAATACTAGCGTACCCAGCCCGCTTCGTCGGGCTTTATTTAAGCATACAGGAATTTAATTATTAACCAAGGGCCCAAATAAACTCAGCTGTTTTAATACACTTTGGACCGATTCGAGACGGTAGATTTTGAGAAATCTAAAAAAAACTACAAACAAAAATTTTTTCAAATGTGGTTTTTTTCGATTTACTTTCAAACGGCTTTATCGATCGATTCTAAAAACTAATCAGCTCTTAACAACGAAAGACCACGTTGATTGCCGCCAGCCCCGTCAAAATCGGTTGATTCCTTCGTAAGTTATCGTTGTCGAAAGAAAACTGAAAAAGTGTTTTTTTGGAATCACTCAAAAATTCCTAGTTCTATCAATCCATACTCAAAGATTCTTCATGAGGCTTCAAAAACTGCGTCGAATGTTGCCAACCGCGTGAAAATCGGTACATTCATTCAAAAGTTATTGCGGTTTGAAAATTCAAAAAATTGTGTTTTATTAAACTGCTATTAGAGTTTTGAGCTCGGAGAGCTAAAAATGACACAAAAATCATATTTTTGGGCTCGAGGAGCTCAAAAACATAATGTGTAATTTTGAGCGCTTAAGTAAAAAATGAGTGGGAAGTTGTAGGGATGGCCTTTAGGGTCAACTGTCGTCCTAATTTTCTTATATTCGTTTTTCTGCCAGGTGAAGATCATCACCTACACCCATAAACATATTAGTTAACACAATATTGTCTCGACGATGAACGCAAAAACAAATAGGGCTTGCTTGAATATTCACAATAAAAGTTCAATAAAAATTATTTAATATTAAGTTACATATCTCTAATGATATGAATTAACTAATAATTTACCTGATGTTTATTAAGTTTGAGAATATAAAGTGCCGAATAATCCCCAATATCATTACATATATAATTAAAATTATTATGCTCAACAGTGAACATAATATAGTTCATTTTCCCATATGATCTTACACCAATTACACTCGAAATTACAGGTCAATCTGGAGATTCCCTGAAAGTTTCATTAAAATCGGTCCAGCTGTTTCGGAGCCTATATGGAACATATTTTGCTATCACTATACATATTGCATGTTGTCAAATATTGTATGTTAAATACAATGTAAGAGAAAAAAAACTTTTAATCTGAAAATAGTTCCTGAAGACTTTACTCGCAAGAATTACTGTGAAATGAACGTATGTGGAATTTTTTTTCAAGTATTTCGTGAAAAAATGTATAGTTTTACATTATTGTAAAATCTATAAGTAAAAGAATCAATTTATGTTACACATTATAATTACAAGAAATATAAATCAAGCAAACAAGGTATAGTTAAGTTTAGAGAGCTAATATGAAAGCTGAAACGAGTTTCAATATAAAATTAAGCTTGAGCATCATTGACATAAAATTTTCAGGGAGTATCAATCTCTAAGATTAAGGAAGTAAATCATAAGTTATTATTTGTGTTATCAATTCATTAAAAAACATAATTTCAATTTTCATCTGAAAAATATGCCTATCCATATAACGTTTAGCTTATAATGACGCCTTTTGAAATTACAGGAAATCTCTATTTTTGATTGTTTACGTGCGATAGAAAGCGTAAAAAATTTTTTCATAACTGATTTTTTATTTTAAACTAGTAGCAATGTATAGCTTTGTCAAGAAAAAAATTAGAAAAACGGTTGACCCTAAAGGCCATCCCTGCAACTTCCCGCTACCTCCATACCTAAGTGCTCAACAATTCACTTATTTTTTAAGCTCATCGAGCTCAAAAATAAAATTTTTGTGTAATTTTAAGCTCCCCGAGCTCAAATGAATCGCTGTTCCGTGCATTTGAGCTTTTCGAGCTCAAAAGGCTAATGAAAGTTTTATAGAACACTATTTTTTGAATTTTCAAACCGCAATAACTTTTGAATGAATTAACCGATTTTCTCGCGGTTTACGGCGTTCAACGCAGTTTTTTAGGTTCTTTAAAAAATCTTCAAGCGTAAACTGGTCAAACTAAAAATTTCATAGAAATTCTAAAAAAAACATTTTTTTCAATTTTTTTCGACAACGATATCTCACGAACAAATCAACCGATTTTGACTGAGCTGGTGGCAATCGACGTGGTTTTTTGAGGTTGAGAGCTGATTAGATTTTGGAAATTATCGGTTTAGCCGTTTAAAAGATATTTCAAAAAAACGAATTTTTGGAAATTTTATTTTTAAGATTTCTCAAAATTGATCAACTCAAATTCTGTAAATTATTATCAGAATTCTAGGGACAAAGGAACTCTTCAGAACAGCGCCTATTTCGATCGAATCGGATGATCCATTCAAAAATTATGAGAGATTTACACACACACACACACACACACACACACACACACACACACACACACACACACACACACACACACACACACACACACACGTCGGGAGATACTGCTACCGGGCGCGTCTCCCCGAGCGGATGGGAGGATGTTCGCTGTCCTTGGATGACACTTAATCTCTTAGTTGATGAGGTACAGTGGGTAGGAGCCAAGCAAAATAACCAAACAAAATACGCTCCCGTGGACCAAACTCCCCTTTAATGGGTTGGTCACACTAACTGACCTAACAAGACGATCGGTCCCTCCTGTAACTCACTGGGAGTGTCCGGAACCTGTATCGTAGTTTCCGACGATGCAGGCCACGGCTGATGTGAGCTTGCTCTGCCGAGGTGTAAGTTGCAGTAGTGGATCAGGAGCCAGTCACTTCGGGCCTTGATCAGGAAGTACGCAGTGAGTGTTAGAGATCGGAATCTTCACCGCCCCGAGCGAGTCTAGTCCGTCCGTGTATTCCGGGACTGGCTAAGCGTCGGCTAGGCCTCAGGGAACTGGGGTAGGAGTACTATCTCCGAGGGTACACCCGCTCCTAGTTATGACAACCCGCTCCTCTCCGTACGATGCGCTGGTGAATCAAAAAGTATGAGTCATTTACAGGAAACAAACAAGAATAAAAATGGGCTTCATTCCCAACAAGGAGCGATTGAAGCAAGCGCTGAAATGAAGAGAACGCAAGCGTTAGAGCGCCTTGAAAAGCTAACCATTGAGCTACAAGAGTTTGTCCAAACTAAGGTCAATATCCAAAAGGAGATAAAGACCAAGACAACCGGTGTAGTCAATGCTCTTGGAAGATTCAAGAAACTGGACGAGGAATGGCAGTCATCACGACGCCGCATTGAAACTGAAGTTGAGACGGAAGAAGCAATGGGCACTGGAGCCGACGGTGACGATGAATCTGCTGCTGAGGACCAGGATGAAAATGACACAAGGTCTGGAAAGAGAAAGGACCGAGATTCGCCAGAGCCAACCGACAAAGTCACAAAGAAGAAGGACCTGAAAAAAAGCCCTCCCTAACAACTGGCAGGGCAGGGCGACGAACCCAAGAAAACGACTGACTGGGAAAAAGTACAGTTTAAGAAGGAGAAGAGGAGGCTAGCTAGAGAGCAACTCTCAAAGCAGCCGCCGAAGGAGCCCAGGCCAGAGCCTAAGCGGAAAAAACCCCGCAAATGGATCAGACCCGACGCACTGATCATCCGCCCGGCCGAGAAAACAAAGTATGCTGAGATTCTGCGTCGCATAAAGCAGGACGTCCCAGATGAGCAGGTTCGTTCAACTGTGGATAAGATCAAAAAGACCAGAAGTGGAGACTTGTTGATTACGATTTCGAGGAAGAGCACTGACAAAGGCCAAGGTCTGCAAAAGACGATCGTGGACATCCTTAGGAGGAGGCCAAAATGATTTGCAAAGGGCCACAGGAAACCATCGAGATCCGAGATGTCGATGACGACACGACGAAAGAGCATATTCAGACCGCTCTAAAGAGGGAAGCTGGAGAAAGTTGTGAAATCCCACTAGAGGCAATCAAGATCCGTAAAGCCTTTAGGGGTACACAGACAGCCACAGTGTCACTACCAGCAGCTGCAGCACAAAAGTTACTGGAGGGAAACTGCAAAATAAGGATAGGCTGGTCGAATTGCCGAATGAGAGCAACGAAGAGACCCATACAATGCTTCAAATGCTGGCACTTTGGGCACATCGGATCTCAGTGCAAAAGCGAAGTCAACCGGTCTCAGCACTGCATAAGGTGCGGAAAAGAAGGACACAAAATTGCTGATTGTAAAAATCCAGCTGAATGTGCACTGTGCGTTGAACGGCACGGCGTAGAAAAGGCGGCTCACCATGCAGGCACAAATAGATGCCCCGTCTTCCAAGAAGCACTCCAGAAGATAACGAAGCCAAGAACATGAAGATATTGCAGCTCAATCTCAATCATTGTGAGGCTGCGCATGACTTGCTCATGCAAACTATGCGCGAATTAGAGGCAGACGTAGCACTTATAAGTGAGCCTTATAGACACTTGAGTAATCAACCCTGGGAATCCGACAGCACTAACAAAGCCGTCATCTGGTCCTGCGGTAAATGTCCTTTCCAGAGAACAGCCAACAACAAAGAAGCCGTCTTCGTAGCAGCATGGGTAGGTGGCCTCCGCTTCTACAGCTGCTATTTATATATAATTCTATATAATTATATATGATTATATATAATTCTATATAATTATATATGATTATATATAATTCTATATAATTATATATGATTATATATAATTCTATATAATTATATATGATTATATATAATTCTATATAATTATATATGATTATATATAATTCTATATAATTATATATGATTATATATAATTCTATATAATTATATATGATTATATATAATTCTATATAATTATATATGATTATATATAATTCTATATAATTATATATGATTATATATAATTCTATATAATTATATATGATTATATATAATTCTATATAATTATATATGATTATATATAATTCTATATAATTATATATGATTATATATAATTCTATATAATTATATATGATTATATATAATTCTATATAATTATATATGATTATATATAATTCTATATAATTATATATGATTATATATAATTCTATATAATTATATATGATTATATATAATTCTATATAATTATATATGATTATATATAATTCTATATAATTATATATGATTATATATAATTCTATATAATTATATATGATTATATATAATTCTATATAATTATATATGATTATATATAATTCTATATAATTATATATGATTATATATAATTCTATATAATTATATATGATTATATATAATTCTATATAATTATATATGATTATATATAATTCTATATAATTATATATGATTATATATAATTCTATATAATTATATATGATTATATATAATTCTATATAATTATATATGATTATATATAATTCTATATAATTATATATGATTATATATAATTCTATATAATTATATATGATTATATATAATTCTATATAATTATATATGATTATATATAATTCTATATAATTATATATGATTATATATAATTCTATATAATTATATATGATTATATATAATTCTATATAATTATATATGATTATATATAATTCTATATAATTATATATGATTATATATAATTCTATATAATTATATATGATTATATATAATTCTATATAATTATATATGATTATATATAATTCTATATAATTATATATGATTATATATAATTCTATATAATTATATATGATTATATATAATTCTATATAATTATATATGATTATATATAATTCTATATAATTATATATGATTATATATAATTCTATATAATTATATATGATTATATATAATTCTATATAATTATATATGATTATATATAATTCTATATAATTATATATGATTATATATAATTCTATATAATTATATATGATTATATATAATTCTATATAATTATATATGATTATATATAATTCTATATAATTATATATGATTATATATAATTCTATATAATTATATATGATTATATATAATTCTATATAATTATATATGATTATATATAATTCTATATAATTATATATGATTATATATAATTCTATATAATTATATATGATTATATATAATTCTATATAATTATATATGATTATATATAATTCTATATAATTATATATGATTATATATAATTCTATATAATTATATATGATTATATATAATTCTATATAATTATATATGATTATATATAATTCTATATAATTATATATGATTATATATAATTCTATATAATTATATATGATTATATATAATTCTATATAATTATATATGATTATATATAATTCTATATAATTATATATGATTATATATAATTCTATATAATTATATATGATTATATATAATTCTATATAATTATATATGATTATATATAATTCTATATAATTATATATGATTATATATAATTCTATATAATTATATATGATTATATATAATTCTATATAATTATATATGATTATATATAATTCTATATAATTATATATGATTATATATAATTCTATATAATTATATATGATTATATATAATTCTATATAATTATATATGATTATATATAATTCTATATAATTATATATGATTATATATAATTCTATATAATTATATATGATTATATATAATTCTATATAATTATATATGATTATATATAATTCTATATAATTATATATGATTATATATAATTCTATATAATTATATATGATTATATATAATTCTATATAATTATATATGATTATATATAATTCTATATAATTATATATGATTATATATAATTCTATATAATTATATATGATTATATATAATTCTATATAATTATATATGATTATATATAATTCTATATAATTATATATGATTATATATAATTCTATATAATTATATATGATTATATATAATTCTATATAATTATATATGATTATATATAATTCTATATAATTATATATGATTATATATAATTCTATATAATTATATATGATTATATATAATTCTATATAATTATATATGATTATATATAATTCTATATAATTATATATGATTATATATAATTCTATATAATTATATATGATTATATATAATTCTATATAATTATATATGATTATATATAATTCTATATAATTATATATGATTATATATAATTCTATATAATTATATATGATTATATATAATTCTATATAATTATATATGATTATATATAATTCTATATAATTATATATGATTATATATAATTCTATATAATTATATATGATTATATATAATTCTATATAATTATATATGATTATATATAATTCTATATAATTATATATGATTATATATAATTCTATATAATTATATATGATTATATATAATTCTATATAATTATATATGATTATATATAATTCTATATAATTATATATGATTATATATAATTCTATATAATTATATATGATTATATATAATTCTATATAATTATATATGATTATATATAATTCTATATAATTATATATGATTATATATAATTCTATATAATTATATATGATTATATATAATTCTATATAATTATATATGATTATATATAATTCTATATAATTATATATGATTATATATAATTCTATATAATTATATATGATTATATATAATTCTATATAATTATATATGATTATATATAATTCTATATAATTATATATGATTATATATAATTCTATATAATTATATATGATTATATATAATTCTATATAATTATATATGATTATATATAATTCTATATAATTATATATGATTATATATAATTCTATATAATTATATATGATTATATATAATTCTATATAATTATATATGATTATATATAATTCTATATAATTATATATGATTATATATAATTCTATATAATTATATATGATTATATATAATTCTATATAATTATATATGATTATATATAATTCTATATAATTATATATGATTATATATAATTCTATATAATTATATATGATTATATATAATTCTATATAATTATATATGATTATATATAATTCTATATAATTATATATGATTATATATAATTCTATATAATTATATATGATTATATATAATTCTATATAATTATATATGATTATATATAATTCTATATAATTATATATGATTATATATAATTCTATATAATTATATATGATTATATATAATTCTATATAATTATATATGATTATATATAATTCTATATAATTATATATGATTATATATAATTCTATATAATTATATATGATTATATATAATTCTATATAATTATATATGATTATATATAATTCTATATAATTATATATGATTATATATAATTCTATATAATTATATATGATTATATATAATTCTATATAATTATATATGATTATATATAATTCTATATAATTATATATGATTATATATAATTCTATATAATTATATATGATTATATATAATTCTATATAATTATATATGATTATATATAATTCTATATAATTATATATGATTATATATAATTCTATATAATTATATATGATTATATATAATTCTATATAATTATATATGATTATATATAATTCTATATAATTATATATGATTATATATAATTCTATATAATTATATATGATTATATATAATTCTATATAATTATATATGATTATATATAATTCTATATAATTATATATGATTATATATAATTCTATATAATTATATATGATTATATATAATTCTATATAATTATATATGATTATATATAATTCTATATAATTATATATGTGATTCCATATATAATCATATATGATCATATACAATTATATATGATTATATAGAAACATTTTTTCTCGGGTTTGCCATGGGCCGTCGCAGAAAAATGCCATTCAGCAGGAATATCAAAATCATCTTCATGATAATATAAATTTACAAAATTTTTGAAGTTTTTGAACTGTTGAGGAGCTCCATCAGAAAAATAATAAATCTTGTTACAGCGTTCAGGAAGACTTTTTACATAATCAGTTATTAGTTCCCTGGCGGATTCGGGTTCACAGTAAAATGATCGTGAAACGACGGTGAATGTACCGTGAATTCACAGTGTCGACAAATGATCGTCGAATGACCGTCACTTGACTGTCGAACGGCCGTTATTTGACAGTGAACGACGAGTATCATTGTGAAAGTTTTTCACTGTTACTTTATGATTTTTATTCTGTATAATTATCATACTTCACTCTTCGAAAAACCAAATTTTTACTTGACTTCTTCGATTTTTTACCTAAGTAAAAATCGTAGATCATCGATCGATCGTCTATCATTGCACGGTAGTTTGTAAGTGAAACGACCGTGAAACGAGCGTATAATGTTGGTAAGTCAGGAATGTTTTACTTGTCAACGAAGAAAAATTGCTGACAATATTTTATTTTATTTTATTTCCATAAAAATACTCAAACCATAAATTATAAATTATGATTATTAACCGTAAGTATTTATTAATTAATGTATGGAAAAAGTAATTAATTTTTTTAGTCACAAAAATCATTAATAGCAACTTTATTGCAGGTTATTTTTTCTAATGGTGAAGAATTGTCTCTTGACGTTAAAATTAATTCTTTCAAAAATATTTGCGAGTTCTTAAAATCTGTGGAAAGATGGCCATTATGTGTTGGTACTTAAATAGACAGTAATAAGTAAGAATATTTTTTACATATAAAACCAAGGAGCTATAAAAAGTCTTACTCATTTATAATACACTTCAAAAATTACATCAATTTTCAGGTACTCACAATTGTGTAAAGGTGTAATTATAAGTGACGATGCTTACCAAAGAAATCAAAGAAATCCAAGATGTAAATCATGTCGAATTTTACAGAAACGATTGCAAAGCCGTAAATCAACTTCAATTGTTTTAGAGAAAAGTACTGCTAAGAGATCGTCAAAATATTGTAAAATAAAACGAATCTCTCTCTATTCAAGTGATAGCGAAAGCATGGAAAATAATGCTGGACCAGGTATCGAGAAATCAGAAGAAAAAATGGACCTGATTGGAAATGCGGTGGATATAGTGAAAAAAGATGAGTCACGAAAGAAACAAGAAAACGATGAAAATGGATTAATACACAATGCTGAATACTACAAAAACCATCCATTAAAAAGTTGTGTTATTTGTCGACACAGTTTCAAAACTAACAAAATCGTTCTATTCAAGCGGTACGAATTAACTGTAAATATGATTGACACAGTAATTAGTGAAAAGGGTTGGATAGATGGACAGTGCATGGATGTATACGTTGGTAGTCAAATTAAACACTGGAACAATATTACGTACTTACCAACTGATATTGGAGGAGAAATTCTAGGGAGAGAAGATGATTTAAGGCTCCACCCCAAAAGATCGATGTTAAACATTAGCGAACCCATTGGTGACTTAATCTTGATGCCGTATGTATATCTAAATCACTGACGCCTACTGCTAATTAACGTTAAAAATCAAACCCTCGACTTGTATGATCCCTATGAAAGAAGTTTTGAAAAATGGGATCGGATTCAAAAAAACCTTGATGTATTTTTAAATGCATGCGATAAGAAATCGAGCATGAAAAAATTACAAGGGATAGAGTGGTCAAGATGTATGGCGAATTCAAAAAGACCTTACCAAAAAGATGATTATAATTGCGGCGTGTATGTGTGTTATTATATGGAATGTATAAGTAAAGACATCGAGTTTGAACTGTCCTTCAACCCAAAAATTTATCGAGCTGAAATGGCGAGGAAGATATTACTCAGTTCAGACTGTGTCAAGAAAAATTGTTTATATTGTTTTGGACAGATAACGAAAAGAAACAAAGATGGAGAACGAAGTTGTATTCAATGCAAAAGAAATATCCACCAAAAATGTCTAAAGAGATATGAAGATGAAACAGGTCGAACTGAGGAGTTAAAAATATGCGAAAATGAAATAGAATCAGAAGATTATGTCTGCATATTGTGCAGGAAGTGCAAAAGTAAAATATAAAATCTAGGAAGACAATAAATGTCTAAAAAAAAATCATAAGAACTTAATAAATGTTAAATATAATGGAACAACTTTCCATTAAAAACAAAAATTAGATATATATTTGTGACTGTTATATTAGTATCTTGTCGTGATGTTAAAAAGCTTTAACGTGATACTAACGGTTACATAGTAATGAGTTTATTTGATTTAAAACTTTTATGTATTAGAAACTATGATATTATTATTTTGTTAAGATGTTTGAAAACTTGATATTATTATAATGATTATGATGATGTCTTATCAATATGTTAAACAACTTTATATATTTATAGCAATTATATTAACGTATCATATTATTGTGATGTTTAAAACCCTTATATGATTATAAAAATTATATGATAACTTTGTAAAAATGTTAAAGAAATGTAAAAATTTATAACTAATATAATAAAAAAAATTGTATTTATAATTGTATTTCAAATCTGTATAAGTAGATGAAAATCTATATATTACTTTATTACGATAGTTTAAACCTGAATATGGTGATCATAATTATTTATTGCTTCATCTAAAAAGTTCAATTGATTCCGAAGTCATACTCGGCCATCTTATATTTTTTTCTTAATTTTTTTTATTAAGTAGAAGATAAGAGTATCGTAAAGGTTGATTCGGAATTCGTAAAGATTTAATTATTTACTCCGAGTTATGTGAAGGCGACCTGAAAATATTCTATGATTTTCAGACTGATACTCAGCCATCATCTATTTTTGTATGAATTTTGATTATTATTGAGAGGGCAATAAAGGTATCGGAAGAGTTGTTCTTCTGTAGAGTCTCGACTTTATAAATTTTAAAAGTTTTTCTTATTAATCTCCAGGTGGCGACAAGAGATAAACTTTCAAAGGCCAAAATTATGACAAGTTAGCTGAAAACACCCATTAATGGGGCTGTTTCTCGGTATCTATAGGATGGATCGATCAACTATGGCACTGAAAATCTTTATTACACTAAAATCAATAATTTCTACAGGTGATTTTCCTTAATTTCCAGTAAACACCGAAAACTGGGTATTCACAAGTAAAATGTCAGTGAAGTTAGCCAGAAAGCATTGCTTATGGGGCTCTATCTCTGTGTTCATAGGGTGGATCGGTAAAGCTAAAAATCTCTAATAGAGTGTAGCCTATAATACTATAAGTTGTTTTTCTTCATTTTCAGTAAAAACTGAGAAATAAACTATTAGAAGTCAGATTTTTGAAAAATTAACGAGAAATAACCAGTTATGAGGCTCTTTCTCTGTGTCGATGAGATAAAACAATAGAATATAAGTTTATAAATCTCCATCCAAGTGTATGCTGTAATGTCGATAAATTTTCTTTCTAAATTTCCAGTGGAAACCGAACTGGATTTTTAAAAGTCCTATTTCGGTTAAATCAGCCAGCAATCACCACTTATAAGGCTGTTTCTCGGTGTCTATAGGGTAAATCGATCAACTGAAGGTTTGAAAATCGTCAATATGGCAAATTCTATAATTATCATAAGAGTTTTTTCCAAAATTTCCTGTGAGCACCAAAAAATAGATTTTCAACAGTCACATTTCAGTAAGGTAACCCGGAAATTGCCACTAAATAAAGTAATATTCGGTCATTTGCGATTTTTCTTGCAAGTTACCAATAAGGGTTGTTTAGGGGTTGTTCCGGAGGTCGTGGGTCTTTTATAATTTTTTTCTAGTTGTTTGAAGGCATTTTGACGAATTTTCAGCGATTTTAAAAGTGATACTCGGTCATTATCTATTTTTTTTTTAATTTTTTTTTTCAAGTGGCCGATAAGGGTAGCTTAGGGGTTGTTCCGGAGGTCGTGGGGCTTTGATAATTTTTTCCTAGCTGTCGGAAAGTGTCTTGAAGAATTATTAGCGATTTCAAAAGTGATACTCGGTCATTTTCTATTTTTTTTTGAATTTTTCTTTATTTAGCGGCGATAAGGATAGCTTAGGGGTTGTTCCGGAGGTCGTGGGGCTTTGATAATTTTTTTCTAGTCGTCGGAAAATGTCTTGAAGAATTATCAGCGATTTCAAAAGTGATACTCGGTCATTTTCTATTTGTTTTTGAATTTTGTTTTTTCAAGTGGCCGATAAGGGTAGCTTAGGGGTTGTTCCGGAGGTCGCGGGGCTTTTATAATTTTTTCCTAGTTTTCGGTAAATGTCTTAAAGACTTTTCAGCCATTTCAAAAGTGATACTCGGTCATTTTCTATTTGTTTTTGAATTTTGTTTTTTCAAGTGGCCGATAAGGGTAGCTTAGGGGTTGTTCCGGAGGTCGCGGGGCTTTTATAATTTTTTCCTAGTTTTCGGTAAATGTCTTAAAGACTTTTCAGCCATTTCAAAAGTGATACTCGGTCATTTTCTATTTGTTTTTGAATTTTGTTTTTTCAAGTGGCCGATAAGGGTAGCTTAGGGGTTGTTCCGGAGGTCGCGGGGCTTTTATAATTTTTTCCTAGTTTTCGGTAAATGTCTTAAAGACTTTTCAGCCATTTCAAAAGTGATACTCGGTCATTTTCTATTTGTTTTTGAATTTTGTTTTTTCAAGTGGCCGATAAGGGTAGCTTAGGGGTTGTTCCGGAGGTCGCGGGGCTTTTATAATTTTTTCCTAGTTTTCGGTAAATGTCTTAAAGACTTTTCAGCCATTTCAAAAGTGATACTCGGTCATTTTCTATTTGTTTTTGAATTTTGTTTTTTCAAGTGGCCGATAAGGGTAGCTTAGGGGTTGTTCCGGCGGTCGTGGGTCTTTTATAATTTCTTTCTAGTTGTTTGAAAGTGTCGTGAAAAATTATCAGCGATTTCAAAAGTGACACTCGGTCATTATCAATTTTTTTTTGAATTTTTCTTTATTTAGCGTCGATGAGGGTAGCTTAGGGGTTGTCCCGGAGGTCGTGGGTCTTTTATAATTTTTTTCTAGTTTTCGGTAAATGTCTTAAAGACTTTTCAGCCATTTCAAAAGTGATACTCGGTCATTTTCTATTTGTTTTTGAATTTTGTTTTTTCAAGTGGCCGATAAGGGTAGCTTAGGGGTTGTTCCGGCGGTCGTGGGTCTTTTATAATTTCTTTCTAGTTGTTTGAAAGTGTCGTGAAAAATTATCAGCGATTTCAAAAGTGACACTCGGTCATTATCAATTTTTTTTTGAATTTTTCTTTATTTAGCGTCGATGAGGGTAGCTTAGGGGTTGTCCCGGAGGTCGTGGGTCTTTTATAATTTTTTTCTAGTTTTCGGTAAATGTCTTAAAGACTTTTCAGCCATTTCAAAAGTGATACTCGGTCATTTTCTATTTGTTTTTGAATTTTGTTTTTTCAAGTGGCCGATAAGGGTAGCTTAGGGGTTGTTCCGGCGGTCGTGGGTCTTTTATAATTTCTTTCTAGTTGTTTGAAAGTGTCGTGAAAAATTATCAGCGATTTCAAAAGTGACACTCGGTCATTATCAATTTTTTTTTGAATTTTTCTTTATTTAGCGTCGATGAGGGTAGCTTAGGGGTTGTCCCGGAGGTCGTGGGTCTTTTATAATTTTTTTCTAGTTTTTTAAAGGCGTCTTGAAGAATTTTCAGTGATTTTAAAAGTGATACTCGGTTAATTTTCATTTTTCTTGAATTTTTTTTTTTATTAAGGAGTGATAGGGGTAGTTTTGGGGTTTGGTTTGACATTTCCATACTGCCGAAGACTTTACGCACCATGTAGTGTTCATGCATTTCTTCAGTCACCGAGTCAATTGAAAAAAAAAAATTTTTTTTTTAATTTTCGTTTTAAAAAAAAACGTTTAAAACTTCAGGTACATTCTAAAACGGCGAGCTTCAAGCCTTAAAAAACAAAACAAACGTCTGAAGAGAATGCTAAGTTGAAAAAAAAAAAAAAAAAACAATATTTTCTGTTGACTTCGAACATTATTTCAAACTTTACAGTAATTATCTATACAAACTTCACTGGCAATGGCGATTTTTTTTTTGGCATGTTGAAATTTTTGTAATTTTTATTTTATTGAAAGCGTGTAAGCTCTATGACAATTGTGAGAATTTTTCATGATAATAAGGTATTGCAGATGGACACATTTTTTCAAAAATTATATTAATCACTTTTACTCGGCAAATTTTTGTTTTAACCTTGTGAACAACTTTCTTTATATATTCTAAACAACTTTTAGCTCGCCTTTACTATGGATGGTTACGCTATAAGATCTTCAGTCATTTTAACGTAAAACAATTACACAGGGTGAAGGCCATACAAAAGTACACTTGGTCTCAAAAAATTCCAAGACATTGAAAGAAGTCTAAAATTTTCAAGGACTCTTAATCTGTGGAGGGTTTTTGTTTGAATTTTTAACATTAAATATCAAATTAATGACATTATAATAGACATTATTATGGAAAGATATGTTTTAAAGCTTGAAGTTAAATTCAGAATGAGATGTTATCTCGATGAATTTTTTGTGACTAGTGTAGCAAATATCATTGCCAAGAACGTTGTCAATTTTAATTTTGAAATAACACAATATAATTTATTTCTTGTACAGGAAAAGCGTTCTAACGAAATCTTGCCACGACTATACAGTGAATGAAGAGTAAATTCTTGCGAGGACAGATACCTTCATTTATAATAAACTTTAGTACCAAATTTGGTATAAAAATATTATAAGTAGATAATAGTCACCCATTGAGGAGTACCATGACATAAACGTATTTTATAAGTGTAAATTAACTTACAGAATAGTAACGTAAGTCTCAATTGTGACACTTGTCCATTGGAATCATCCCATACACTATTGGTATTTTTTAATTTTTACTATACTTTAGAACGAATTTGTTCATAAATATTCTAAATATTTTCTTGAAAGTAATGATCATGTACATATCAATTGTAAATTAATTCACCTTGTAAAATATTCATAATGTTTATATTTGTAAAGTATTTTTTTTACAATTGTAAATTTTGTGCATAAAAATTGTACATTTATTCTGTTGTTATAATATTAAAAATTTGTACATTGCTCATTGTTGATTCGTTGAAATGATAAATTATTTAAGTTCAGAAAATCATAAGAATGCACACCAGAATATAAATTTTGTACCGTCTAATAACAAATTAATAAAATTATTAAACTAAATCTTTTTTCTTAAGTTATGTAGAGTAATTAATAGTTATGAATAATATAAAACAGTTAATTGTTTCAGAAATTAAAAAAAATTCACATATTATTTATATGCAAACAAATATAATTGCAAATTGTTTTATAAGTCAACGATAATGCTAAGTGTGCAATAGAAATAAAAAAAGATTTATACTATAGTATAAATTTAATAATTTTAGTTAAATTAAATAGAAGTCTTGAAGAATGATTGCCATTGCACTACAATAAAGGTTAGTCAGTAATGCAGTTCCAACTTTATCATCTATAGATGATATAACAAATATAAATAATGCTGTGAAGCGGGAAAGAATAGGAGTTACGGATAATTATTACGTGAAGCGTTCCAACATTCACGTAACAGAATATTTTGGTAGGAAAGGATTGAGAAAGGATTGTGGAGAGGATCATCTTAATGTGAGTGTATAGAATATGCGAGAAAAAATTATTAGATAGCTCGGACTGGGATTCGAACCCAGAGTATACTCCGTAATGTGGTGCAACTTATTTAATGTTTTTTTTTTATTTATGAAAACCGCGACTTATATACTTTATTACTTATTTTTAGAAAATTCGGCTAAAAGATAAAATCTCTATGGCCAAGTCTAAGTGTGCTCAAAAATCACAAGCTGTACTACAAGAAGCTATCAAAAATTTACCACTAGAATTTCAAACTGTTGTAAATTCCTGCTTCGAAGCAGAAAAAAACATCAAAAGGACGGCGATATACATTAGAATGGATTTATGAATATATGTTGATACGTTTAAAGAATCGAAATACGTATCAACTTTTGCGGAATAGAAAAATTTTGCCTTTGCCATGTTTAGAAACATTGAATAAATACATTCGAAAAATTAGCTGCTCTGCTTACGGGTTTCAACCGGCTACTTTTCTTAGCCTGAAAGAAAGATGTAAAGCAATGACAAAAGGAGAGAAACGTGGAGTCATTTTGGTTGACGAAATGAAATTAAGTGAAGGTGTTCATTTTGATCAACATTCTATGAAATTCAGTGGTTTTGTAGATCTTGGGCAGCACACCCCGGAAGAATTGAAAAATGAAACAGCAGATCATGCCTTAGTTTTCAAGTTTGTACCGTTCAGAGGAAGGTGGGTTCAAGCTTTAGGCTGCTTCCTTTCTAAGAATGCTTGCAAAAGTGAACCACTGCATAAGCTTATTTTAGAGTGTATTATACTGATGGAAAATAGTGGAATCTGTATTGATGCCGTAGTTATGGATGGTGCATCGTGGAATAGAGGGGTTTGGAAAATTTTCGGTATTGACGACAAAAACATCAGCTGTGAACATCCTTTCGATAGCTCACGGCGATTGTGGATGATTTCGGATTTTAATCATTTATTAAAATGCTTCCGAACATCAACTTTAGATGACAAATTGCAGGAATTCCAGGTACAATATAAAGTAATGGTATGTCCTGTAAAGCACAGAAGATTATTATAAATAATGTTATTGGTGTTACAGACCCCTTATGGAATATAGTAAAAAAAAAACATTGGGAAGCTTTATTAGAAGAGGAGAATTATCAAGAGGAGAAAGAGTAGGGTGCTTTCAACATGAAAAAGAATTAACTATCAAAATTATTGATTTTTATGTAGTGATGAGATCTCATTTTTTGGCTGAATCTGAAAATAAACGCTACGAAGCTGCCAAAATTAAGACCAAAGCAAATAGAAAAAATGCCAAACTACTATCATAAGTACACAACTTGTTATTAAAAAAATATGTTTAACTATAACTATTGTTGAAGATGTATTAGTTTATTTATCTAATTTAATAATATATTATATTCGTAGAATTTCTTTTTGAATCCGTTTGTTGATTCATTTTACCTTACAACTTGTTTATGAAATCCCAAAAAATTGGTTATTTTATTTTTGACAAACAAATTTTTAATAATTTAAAGTCATTACGTATTCTATTTGGAGCTCTTTCAAATTGACGGCATGAAAATTTCGGACTTTTTCATAACTAATTAAAAAAATATATTTTTGGTAACACGTTCGTTAATTTAATTGTTTAAAACGATACTTTTCTAATTTTTAATTTATATTGTCTTTATAATTTCATGCATAATTGGAAATTTCAATATGACTTGTGAAAGAACGCGTTAATTTATAATAATATATCATATGAGTATGCTCCGATCATATATTTTGTTTGAAAAGTACACCAAGAGGAAGAGGAAATTGCTCGGTCCTTGTTTATTTCTCTATCTTTTTCTAATTACGTTTGGCGCTTTCTTTAAAATTTATCGACTGCTACTGCAGCACCACTCTTACTGGACGCGTTTTTACGGACACTTTTTCGTACACAGAGATGGTCCTCCTTACCTCTACCCTCCATAATTTAAATTGCGTGCTGTATGTACGGTGGGCTCTCATCCTAACCAAAAAATGAATCAGAGTTCATTTTTCGATTAGTTTCGAGGATTTCGATTTTCGATACTAAACTAACTTCAATAAATTTATCAATTTTATATTATAGGAAGAAAAAACTAAAAATATAAATAAGAAGATAGGATAGGATTGTTCATTGTCGCCAAAGAATTATTGCTGGGTAATAAATAAATGAGTAACAATGGTGAAGTCCGTTATTTCAAAGAGAAAATATCGAGAAGAGTGAGAAAAAGAACATTTGTTTAAAGGTATACTAATGTGTTGTTTTTTATTGATTTATGTATTTTCATTTTATTTTATTATGTGTAGTTAAGCATGCTTAACCTGTACACTTTGGTAACTTGCATTTACTTATAAATTTATTTTAATTTCAGGATGGCTATGTAAAGCTCCTGCAAGTTTAATTAGTGCGGGCCGTGGAGAAGCTTATTGTAAATTTTGTCGTGTTTCGTTACGAGCCCAAAAACATGACTTGACGAAACATGTCAAAACGCAAATGCATATTAAAAATATGGAATCTTTAAATGTGAAGAAACAAGCAACTTTATTGAGTATTGGTAAAATAAGTCATACACTGTTAAAAATTTCTATTGTAATTTTACAAGAAATGTATTGGAAGCTAATAGGCAAAACATTTATTTAAAATTACAATCGGGTATAGTAAAATTACAAAACATATATAGCTCAGTGAGGTTACTAATTTTACAAAACGGTTTTGTAATTTTACAAATATTTTTAGATTAGCTAAGTTTGTAAAATTACAATACTTTCCTTGAATTTTACTTGAATTGAAATAATAAAAAAGAAAGATTTGATTTAATATCTGTTGTCATTTTATTGTTATGAAGCGCTGACTAGATTTGGTATCTCACGTAGACCTAATTTGTTCAACTCAGATGATTTAAAGTGAAAATAATATATACCCTAACTAAGAACCGAACCCGAGCCGCGCGCTTGCCAGACCGATACCTAACGCCCTACGCCGTACGACCGATAGGTGATTCAACATCTTATTATTCTTATAAGCTAATCCTATTATATGTGGTGATTGAGTATTACGGCTTATTATTTATAATTTACATTAATTGTGTTATTTTATGCTGTTTATTGATAGAAAAGTCTAACATATACTCATTCAAATATATTGATTTCGAAATGAGCGTTTGAGCATAATATTAAAATTTATAAAAGATAAATTATGCCTCGAATTTATTATTACAAATAAACAACCATAGACTAAAAATTAGTAAAAATAAATATGAAGGACATTGTTGTTTTTTTATACATCAGTCTCATATTTGTAAAATTGAAAAGTATTATTTTTAAAATTAGAAAACAGTGAAGTAGAATTACAATTCGTGTAATATAAATAAAATTTTCTGGTAACATTACATTGCACTGTGTAATTTTACAATGAAAATTGTAAAAATAAAAAAAAAAGCTTTTTAAATTTTTTATGTGATTATTGTAATATAAATTACAATATTTTTTAATTGATTTTACATACAATTATGCCGAATCAAATTAAAAATAATGTTTGCAAAATTAAAAAGCTTTTTCTTGAAAATTGACAAACAGTTCTGTAATATTACAATGCGTATTAGGTTTATACAAGAAGATTGTAAAATTACAATACATCTTAGTAGATTTCCTAACAGGTGTTGGAAAATTACATGAACTGTATTTTATTTCGCATTGCTATACACTGATTTGTAATTTTACAAA
>CAJNRD030001122.1:9635635-9658321 GCA_905319865.3 Cotesia congregata
AAGATAAATTATGCCTCGATTTTATTATTCCAAAAAAACAACCATAGACTAAAAATTAGAAAAAATAAATATGAAGGGCGTTGTTGTTTTTTTATACATCAGTCTCATTTTTGTAAAATTGAAAAGTATTATTTTTAAAATTATAAAACAGTGAAGTAGAATTACAATTCTTGTAATATAAATAAAATTTTCTGGTAACATTACATTGCACTGTGTAATTTTACAATGGAAATTGTAAAAATAAAAAAAAGCTTTTTAAATTTTTTATGAGATTATTGTAATATAAATTACAATATTTTTTTTATGATTTTACATACAATTATGCCGAATCAGATTACAAATAATGTTTGCAAAATTAAAAAGCTTTTTCTTGAAAATTGACGAACAGTTCTGTAATATTACAATGCGTGTTAGGTTTATACAAGAAGATTGTAAAATTACAATACATCTTAGTAGATTTCCTGACAGGTGTTGGAAAATTACATGAATTGTATTTTATTTAGCATTGCTATACACTGATTTGTAATTTTACATATCATTTGTTTTGTAATATGATTGTAATTTTACAAAAATTTTTAACAGTGATTTATTTCATGATATTTTTTTGACATTTTTACGAATTAAAAATTATAATTTTTTTTTTATCAATTCACAGGTACTGCTAATGTCAATGAAGCTTTAAAGTTGGCTGAAATAAAATTGGTTTTAAATAACGCTGCTCATGGTTCTTTGAAAAATATAGATCATTTATGTGAAATGTTAAAAGATATTGGCAAAGGTAGTCAACTGTCAAAACTACGATTACATCGAACTAAATGTTCGAAAATTATTCTTAACGTTATTGCTCCCGGTATGCTAAAAGAACTACTTGATGACTTGGGCGAAGAAAGTTATTCGATACTGCTTGACGAATCCACAGATGTATCGACAATGAAATACATGGCCTACTGTATTAGATATTATAGTAAAAAGCAAAAAAAGATTGTTACCGACTTTTTGGGTTTCAATGAAGTTAACGAGGCAACAGCGGAAAAGTTATTTTCTGACTTCGAGAAATTTATGAACGGTCTTGGTTTAAATATTAATAAGGGAACCTGGGGCACGAAGGCCCCCCAGGGCACGACGGCCCCCCTCAAAAATTAGGTAAAAATTTTTTTTTTTCAATTTCCGTCAAGTTATGACTTCTATAATGTTTTTATGATATTTTGGGCCAATATGTAATATGTGGGGCATAATGGACCACTCGAAAAAAAAATTGTAACGAAAAATAATTTTTTTTTTTTTAATTGTGATAAATTTGTGGTAAAATGAATTAGAAAAAATTTAATTGAACTAAAAAATTTTACAAAAAATTGAATCATGCAGGAGAGAGTGGTACACGACGGTCCCCGGCATAACGGCCCCTCTCATAAATTAGGTAAAATTTTTTTTTCCATTTTCCGTCAAGTTATGACCTCTATGAGGTTTTTATGATATTTCGGGCTAATATGTGATACGTGGGGCATAATGGATCATTCGAAAAAAAATGACAAATTTGAAGAATTCATTATTTTAGACCTTTTCAGGTCAATGAAACAGAATGAATTTAATTAAACTGAAAAATTTAATGAAAAGTTGAATTATATAGCTTATAAAAAATTGAAAACACAGTTCTTTAAAATTAAAACGGTAATAATTATATTATTAACTATTAATTACAGTATCCTCTGCACCAGACAGAAACATAATCTCAAAAATTTATTTGAATTCCTCCAAGGATGTCTTACTTTACGCAATTCATATTTCTAATTTTGACTTGATAAAAATATAAAAAAAAAGGTCTGGTTCAAGATATTACGTATTTTGAAAGCTCTATTTGAAAACTCAACCTGTGATTTCAATCAATGTAAACTAATGTAACCAATTCATTGCTCAATAACATTTCTATATTTTTTCTTGTACGTAGGTTTAAAGCCTCCGATTGCAATAAAAGAAATTAATTATATTTTTAATTATTATCTATTTAAAACTAATTAACAATAATAACAGCTTAACAATGAAATTTGTAATAAGTTTTTAAGACGTTAACAAAAATTAAACTTTGAATAAAACATGAAATATAAATGTTCGATGAGATTAGGAAATCACATCGAGATAATTTAATGAACATACGATTATTCGTAATGATCACAGACATATTCGTCAGAATAATCTTCGCCAATACCTGCGCAAGAACCATAAGATCATTTGTTAAAATTTTTACATTGAATCCATGACTCTGAGGACTCTGAGGAAAGTCCATAGCAATAAAGACAATGGCAATAATCATTTTTATATTTTAAAGGTTTTTTTTATCAAATTTTTTGGTTTTGATTTTGTTTCATTTTTTTCATCATTATAAGAGATATTCCGATCCTGACATTGAATTAAATTAATGTGTTGTAATCCGAGGATTAAGGATCATGAAATAAGTTAATACTAGATTTTTATTTTACGCAACGTTTCGGAGTTTATTACTCCTTCCTCAGGCGTCTGTGGAAACATACAAAATTTATACAATTAATTATTAAATACAGAACAACACCTCAAAATCTCTTAACAAACTCAATATCACATACCATAAAAGATTTATGTATTAACTTCGCCAACAAACAATAAATGTTGCTCTGTCATTTCCATCGTATTTTGTTTAATTGAGGTCTTTTTTTTGCTTCATGTTGATTTTTTTTTCTGTGAGTTCTCGGCGATACTCAAGACTTGTAAGAATCGTGGTTTTCCCTCGACAACGTTTTCTGGGAGGAAAATCTCTAGATTTTGATGGTAATAGCTTAAGTAAAAAAAAATTTTTTTTTCGATTTTTTGCAAAATGTCGACTGATTCGTTCGAAATAGATGGAAAATAAATGAATTTGATGGTTAAAAGTCACAAAATAAAAAAATTTGCTTAAGGGTGCCGTCGTGCCCCAGGCTCCCCTAATTTAGTAGGTCTTGGTACTGATGGTGCCAGTAATCTTTGTGGTGTCAATCACAGTCTATACGTACTATTAAAAAAAAAATATCCCCAAGTACAGCTACTCAAATGTAGCTGTCACTCTTTAAATTTAGTCGCAGCTAAAGCATCAGAACAGTTACCATCTAATATAGAGTTCCTCTTCAAAATTCAAGGAATTGGTTTGCGCATAGTTCATTACGCTTAAATACTTATCATGATTTATATGCAAAGATGAATGCTGGAAAGAAGCCTTCAAAGCTTGTCCAATTAGCACCAACTCGTTGGCTAGCTTTAGCTGGAGCTGTAACATCTAATTTGAAGCAATGGGAGGAGTTAAAACATTACTTCAATTCAATTAAAGACTCGTCGTCTGAAAAATCATACACAGCTAAAAGTTTAGCAGAAATGTACAATGATGATAGAAATCGGCTGTATCTTATATTTTTGAACCAAATATTGCGTGAAATAACCACAATGAACTTGGCATTTCAAGCCGCTGACGCTGATCTAACTAAATTGTATTCAGATTTACGCTGTTTATTATTATCGTTAGCCAGGCGTATATTTCAACCTAGTTTTCTTCGTCCATTGGTATCGGATACTTCTGATGCTACGATGCTTCATGAAGCAGATATTAAAGCAGTACAAAATGTATTGTTAAAATCTAAGCAGGCAATAGGTAATTCATTATTACCTATCAACTGTGTCGACTTTGGTTCTTCATTTGCGGCTTTTGCTGAAAAGAAAACTATTTCTGATGTTCATCTACACGAAGTCAAAGTGCGATCATTAAACTTTATTATAGTATTATGTGAACAACTAGTACAAAGATTACCAACAAATCTTGTTGTGATTGATAAGCTAAGATATTTTGCTCCTAAAAATTGTTTAAGCTTGTCATCAGCTAATATAATGGATAATTTACCCTGGGATTTGGCGGTTGCAATGTTGATAAAGAAGCTATTGAAAGACAGTGGCGTCTATTGAATACTTTAAGATTCCATGACATAAATGAAAAGTTTGACGATAATGTCAAGCCAATTGACTTTTGGATCGCTGTGCTAGATATGAGAAATAGTCAAGGTGAACGAAGTTTTGAAGATTTAGCATCATTTGCTCTTCGAGCATTGTCTTTACCAATCAGCAATGCTGATGTTGAGCGAGCTTTCAGTATTATGAGCATTGTAAAGAGTAAAACTCGAAATCGTTTGTTGCTACCAATGCTTACAGCGCTAATGCGAATTCGCATACATATGAAAGTAATGAAAATTTGCTGTACAAATTACTCACCTCCGGAACACATGCTAAAACTATTTAATAGTAAAATGTATGAAGTATCTGCTAAGAATACTGTTGAACCTAATACAGTTGAAACTGCTGACATTTTAGTGGAATCTATTGATTTAATCACAGATGCTGGTGATGGTGAAGATAACATTTATTGTCAAATTTGATTCGACTGGGTTCTTCGAATATTGTATATGGGTTAACCATAGGTACTTTTTTCTTTCAAAAATTCAAAGCAATACATGTAATAACATGGCTGTGTCGACAGTATATTTAATATATGAAATTTTGTATCTATTATTTATCAGTACTTTAATCTAAACTAACGTTACTACTTTGCTCAATTAATGAAATATTTAATATTGATTAACTATAAAAGTGTTGTTTATTTTTAAACTTTTTTAAATAAAAGAAATACATTAAAATGTTGTTATTATTTAAATAATATTTATTTTTGTTGATCGTTTATATAATAATAATAATAATAATAATAATAATAATAATAATAATAACTCTATTTCAAAAGCAAAATCTATGAATAAATAAATATATTTAAATCCTAAATTGTTATTAAAAATTGACATTTAAAATTATTATTAATATATTTAAATTTTAAATAAAAAAAAAACAAATTTATGTACACGTATATTTCATTTAAATATTGGTGCTTACTTGAAGTACTACTAGCGCCACATTACGGTCATAAGAAACACTGCGCCGTAACTTGGCTACTTCGGAAAAAAAATATCTGGCTACCCTGATCTGATCATGCCTGTTCATGTATGATCAGACCTGAAATTAGATATGATCATGCCTGTTCATGTCTGAAGCGTTAAATACGCTCAGGCCTGATCATATCTGTTCATGTCTGAAGCGTTAAATACGCTCAGGCCTGATCAGACCTGGGTGTATATTATGCTTGAATTAATAAATATGTTTAGGCCTGATAAGACCTGTTTATGCATGATTAGCCTTCTTAAATGTTATTTTCAGTCTGGAGAGAAAATTTTATCGAACTATAGACTGCAGTTCTATTTTGAAAATTAATTTGTTCCGTATGACGTATCAGTTTCTATCCCCTTATAAATTTTAAATGTACAACTTTCATAAAAAATTTCAGCTTAAGCATAAACTTTTTGATTTTCCATGCCAAAACGATGATTTTTAAACAATTATTTATCGAATAATCATTTGAACTGAAGAACTTCTTTCAATGATTTTACTTTCAAGCGCACAAAAAAAATATTTATATATAGTTATATAATACAATTTCTCAAATTCTTTCGTAAAATGTTTTATTTGATATACTAATATTTTTTCTGCGCACATAATTCATTTTTCTTCAAAAAAGTTGAGTTCAGTTTTTCTGTCCCAGCAACCATTCACAGTAAAAAATTTTGCGTCATTTCGTCAAAAAAAATTTAGTGTCATGACTGCTTAGTTCTGATTATGCTTGGTCATGCATGATCTGTCATGAATATTTCCCGGAAGAAAATGATCAGACCTTACCATGCCTGTTCGAGTATGATCAGGCCTGAAATTAGATTTGATCGTGCCTGTTCATGTCTGAAGCGTTAAATACGCTCAGGCCTGATCATACCTGTCCATGTCTGTTCATGACTGTTCATGTCTGAAGTGTTAAATACGCTCAGGCCTGATCAGACCTGGGTGTATATTATGCTTGAATTAATAAATATGTTTAGGCCTGATAAGACCTGTTTATGCATGATTAGCCTTCTTAAATGTTATTTTCAGTCTGGAGAGAAAATTTTATCGAACTATAGACTGCAGTTCTATTTTGAAAATTAATTTGTTCCGTATGACGTATCAGTTTTTATCCCCTTATAAATTTTAAATGTACAACTTTCATAAAAAATTTCAGCTTAAGCATAAACTTTTTGATTTTCCATGCCAAAACGATGATTTTTAAACAATTATTTATCAAATAATCATTTGAACTGAAGAACTTCTTTCAATGATTTTACTTTCAAGCGCACAAAAAAAATATTTATATAGTTATATAATACAATTTCTCAAATTCTTTTGTAAAATGTTTTATTTGATATACTGATATTTTTTCTTCGCACATAATTCATTTTTCTTCAAAAAAGTTGAGTTCAGTTTTTCTGTCCCAGCAACCATTCACAGTATAAAATTTTGCGTCATTTCGTCAAAAAAATTTAGTGTTAAAAATTTTTATGTTAAATATTTAACACCTTTTTGTGTTGATTCAATAGAATTGACACAAATAAGTGTTAAATTAACACATAATAATGTAAAATTTCAACATACAAATTTTTTAACACCTTATTAAACAAAATGATTTCACAATGTTAAATGCCCATAAGAGATATGATTTGAAATGATTTATATGATTTGACAGGATTAAAAAATTAATCATTTTTAATCATATCAAATCATTTTGTTTAATCATTGCAATGACGCAAAATTTTTAATGTGTTCCATTGAATACATGAAAAACAAAATTATCTTGTAAAATTTTGATAGCGTGCAAATACCAAAATATACCAGTTGATATCGATAGGCGATAAGTCCTTTCAAGATGTTTGTTATCAAGCTACACGCCTTGGTCCATTGCGGTAGTATCAAATGCTGCTAAATTGTAGAACACACAAACAATTCTATCGATTGTTTCACACAAAGTTTCCTATCGATTTTAAATAAAAAAAACTTCAAAATTAAAAGAAGAAAATAAAATTACAATTACGGAATTAAACTTGAAGAAATTTTTTTTTTCTGTACTTAGAACGATATGTTAATGGAGCGAAAAAAATACACAGCCGTCCCAAATAAATTATTATTAAATAATTATTAATATTTAATAAATTAGGTATAGAACTCCGTTAACTATAAGTTATGTATAAAATTTAAATTACTTAACCCTCAGGGTACGGACTATAAAAAAGTTACGTTCAGTACGGACATATTAACTTTGTACAAATCGCGTTTGAAAGGTAAAAAGTAGTTCTTTCAAATGTCCATAACGGTTTTTTGATTTATTCCAAAAACTATATTTTTTTTGAAAAATGAAAATACGCGTTTTTTCGAGTTAGCGAAAAAACGTTGTTTCGTTGATTTATGATGATAAAGGTTAAAAATAATTACTTTGAGCGTAAAAAAATTGTTTCTCAGATATTGTTGAGTAGTATCATGTAAATAAATACCAAAAATAATTGTTAAAGACGAATATTTATTATCAAAAGGTTACAAAAGTCATATTACATAGTATTGCTGCACTCGCAGCACAGTTTCGCTACGTGCTCTTTACACATCGCCTTATGACATCTAAGACACTTATAATACGTTTTTCGGTCAAGGGAACTTGGACATAAGTTACATCTCTTTTGCTTTGAAAGTCTATTGTCGACAAACTCATCGCGAATGTCCATTTCTTCTGGCAACTCACGAGAAACCAAAAACTCTTCAATCGTATTTCGCAGACCTATCCTCAGAGTAGGTGTTGCCAATCTTTTAATCAAAGTAGGTTTAACTAATTGAATTGAATTGAATTGAATTTATTGATTTATGCCAAAGCCTTCACTGGCCAGATGGCAATAGAAAAATATACATTTTGTGAATACAATACATTTTTAAATTTTTTGATTTAAACATAGTAATTATAACTTATATATAATTATACATAATAAGATATTAGAAGAAGTAATATTGCTTATATACTAATATTGAAGAAACAATTTAAGTGAAAATGAAAACTAATAGATTACAATATTTATGATTATGATTTTAAAGATTTTAATTTTAATAATTTTAGTGATTTAATAGTTTTACTGTATTTAATAGTTTTACTGTATTTAATAATTTTAAAAATTTTAAAGATTTAACTGAAAATTTAATTTAGATTTAGATGTCTAGATTAAAAAGGTAATCATAAAGCTTATTTTTAAAAATTTCTATACTGGGAGCATTTATCACATCGTTTGGTAATTCTTCCCAAAGACGAATGCAAGTAACTACAAATGATAATTCATAGATAGTTGTAGTAAATTTAGGTAACTTGAAATTTACATAATTCTTTTTTGCTGCTAGTCTTACAGAATGTCTAGTATCAATATCTTCAATAAATAGTTCTCGTAAGTAGCTAGGTTTGCTTATACTCAACGGTTTATAAAAATAACATGCTAAGTAGTACATTCGGCGAGTTTTTACTGATAGCCATCCAAGCTCTCGTCTATATGGTGAAATATGTTCATCCTTTTTCAAATTATAAATAAAACGAATCGCTGTATTTAATGAGCGTTGTAATTTACAATTCTCATCAGCAGTACAACTAGTTAATACTATAGAACAATAATCGATAAGCGGTAATATAGTTGCTGAGACTAATAACCTCCTAATGTCTTTAGTATAGATGTTTTTTCTTATTTTTAAACTATATAACGCTGAATTAATTTTATTTACAGTCTTTGACACATGCAAACTCCAAGATAAATTATTTAAAACATGAAGGACCTAAACACTTAGTTGACTCTACGTAAGGAAGTGCAAATCCGTCAATGACAATTTGTGGAATACCATTTGCTTGTAACTTTTTTAGCCTAGAACTTGAGCCAAGAATCATTGTTTTAGTTTTGGATAGATTCAATTGCAAGCCATTCTCTCTTGTCCAATCAGCAACAGCCTGAGCATCTATCGTAATTTGTCTAATAGCGTCTTGAAGTTGATAGTCGTAGAAATGAAGGTAAATGAATTGATCATCCGCAAACAGACCATAATTTGTATAAATTAATCGCTTAGCTACCGAGTTCATTACTATTAGAAATAACATCGGTCCAAGAACTGAGCCTTGTGGGACTCGAGAGATAGTTTCTAGGAATTTTTCGGGTAACCCCATTTCATTTACAACTGATTGGGTTCGATTGGTCAAGTACGAGAAAAACCAAGAAATGGTCTCACTCGAAAAACCGAGTTCAACTAGTGTAATCAGAATTACTCTTGGGTTAACATAATCAAAAGCTTTAGTTAGATCAAATAGGACAATAATAGTTAGCTTGTTTTCATCCATAGAACGCCTAATATCATCTATAAGTTTTAGTAAGGCTGATTGAGTGCTATGATGTTTCCTAAACCTTGATTGATATTTATCAAGCAGCTCATTATCTTCTAAGTAGCTTATTACCTGATTTGCAATGATTCTCTCAAAGATCTTGCTCAGATGAGATGTATTAGCTATTGGGCGCGTATCTGATAATGATTTTGGGGGAGTTACTTTATTGATGGGTATTATAAATATTGCTTTCCATGTATGAGGGAAAACTCCAGTGTCTAATGACCGATTAAAAAGTGCTGTAAGAAAGATTGTAATTTGAGGTACGTGATTTTTTAACCATCTCAGATCAAGTCCATCTGGACTATTCTCTTTAGATTTTTGAAGAATCAAGTGTAGAGCTTTAGTCACATCAACTATATCTATTTCAGTCCAAGTAAATGAAGAATTTACTTTACTTTTATGTAATTGGAAAAGTGAATTTACAAATTGTTGGTCGCATGCTGGATGTCGACGTACCATGGCTGCAAAATGTTCGTTTAAGTCAGACGGTTCAAAATGATTTAGAGGAAAAGATGTAGTACGTTTTACAAGGCCTAGGTGTTTTAGCTTACTCTAAATTTGAGTTCCGTAAGATAGATTGGACAGCGAGTTTTTTAAATAGTTTTCACGAGCACGACTTATTTCGTGTTTCAGCTCTTTCCTCATTCTTTTAAAAAGTTGAAAAAGATCCGTATCGTTATGTCTTTTTGCTCTTTTATAAACCGCATCACGTTCTCTACATTTAATTTTTAATTCTTTAGTAAACCATGGATTAAGCGAACGATAGACTGTACGCGAGTATAATGGTGCAAACTCATCGAGGACATTTATAACATTGGTTAGAAAAATATCAAGTAGAGAATTTGGATCGAGCTCATTCAGAGAGTCTCTTCCTATATTTAATGACAGCATAAGAGAGTTTGATAACGCAGTGTAATTTAAGTCAGAGAATCTCCGGTATGTAAGTATTTTTTTTGTTTTGCTTAGGAATCTCGAGCAAATATTCACAATACAAAAAATCATGACCGTTGATAAATGGTTGATTCGATTTATAAAATGACCCAAGTTTACTTTTATTATCTAATAATACTACCAACCAAGATATCCAACCAAGAATCTTTATTCCTAATATGATGAGTTGAGTTATAAGGTACGCAATGAATTGATAGTTCTGAGATAAATGTTTTTAGGTGATTGGAGGTATAAGTTGAATCTAATAGGTCACAGTTTAGGTCACCTGTAATAATGAAATTTTTGCAATTTGTAGTTAATTTTGAATGGATATCAAAGAAATTATTTAAAAGATTTCCTCCCGGTCTTCTATATATGACTGATAGTATAATATGAGAACCAGATGTTGAAGTTATATCAATAATCAAAAATTCAGGTTCATTAAGGTGATCCGAGGTAGATATGTGTAGTAATTTAGCTTTTAATGTTCTATGGATTAGACAAGCGACACCTCCGCCTTTTAGTAGTCGACCGGTGTCTGAGTGAGTAACGTTACGATCTCGTCTGAAAATTGTATAGTTATCTAGATTAAATAAAGAGTTGTTAATAATAGGCTTAAGCCATGTTTCTGTTAATGCAACAATATGAGGTTGAATCTCAGCAACTAAATTAGTGAGTTGATTAATATTGCTATTTACACTATTTATATTTAAACTTAATAATTTAATAAACTTAGAATTACAGCTGTTAGTTCCAGTTAAATCAGAAAAATGTTAATCAAGCTTACTTAGCTCTGTTTCAGAACTAATTTTAATTTTATTCGAATTATCATTTTGCTTAACAAAAATAGATCCATCTTGCACCCAAACATATTTAAAATTTGAATTTTTAGCTTTAAGTTTCGTACTAATTAATAATTTATGCCTCTCTGGGTGTAAAAATTCATTTAAATAAATGTTACCTTTAAAGGAGTTATTTACTAGAGTCGGAAAAACATTTTTTACAGTTAATATTTTATGTTTTCTTTTTATGTAAATAATGTGATCACGAACTTGGGGTGATATCATTTTAAGAATGTAAGTGTGCAAAACCGGTCTAGATTTAGTGACATTAGTGACATTATTAATATTACGATTTCTAGTAATACTATCAACATTAGTCGATTTCTTCTCCATTTTCCTAATTGAGAGTATATTAGGAATTAATTCTGATATATTTAATTCTTTAAATACACTTGAAGCAATATCCATTGGTGTAGATCCTGTTGAGACTGAATCTGGGATACCGGAAATTACTAATTCAGACGAAGACGAAGATGTTGAAGTTTTACTTTGTAAAACACCCGCCAGAGTTTTGGCCATTTCAGTTGATTCTGTCTTTAGGGCTTCAAGTTCCATGTTGACATCATTTATTTTTTGTGAATTTGTGATTATACTGCTACTCAAATCAGCTAATCTTTCTTTAGCCTTGGTTTGTTCATTTTGAAGGCTGTCTATACGCTTCCCAAGATTATCTATTTTAGCAGACATGGTTTTTAAGCTACTATTTAAACTAGGGATCTGAGCTAATACTACTTTTTGAGAAGATAAAGATCGCATTACAGCTGTTAGCATTTCAGAGTTTGGCATAGTAGACCATCCCTCAGGTAGCGTGTCTTGAGATTCTGAATCAGCAATTGGGATTGAATTTGTAGTAGTTGACTCTTTCTCATTTTGATTGTCACTAGTCGTTGCAGTGCTCATAGTTGCAGGTGAAAAAATAGTATCACGAGTCGGTGATAATAGAAACGTTGGAGTAATTGGTGATGGATAACCTGATTGTGACTTTTCGTTGGTTAATTTGATAGATGAATTTGATGAAGACTTCGCTGATTTAAAACTTGATGTTGAAGAGTTTTGGGACTTTACTGATCTCAATGAATTCAGACGATTATTTGAATTCTGAGTTTTTAAGTCAAGAGTTTTCAGAAGATATGCAAACTGAGTTCTACAACAATCAGTTGGGGGCCGACTTTTTATATAGTCCCTAGCACAACTTTGATGAAATGATTTAACACAACTTTCACAGGTGAATGCAGTCTTTACGACAGCTTTACATCTGTAGCAAGTTTCAGCGGACACTGACATAACACTTTTACACTTTCATAACAATCTATCTATGATATCTGTTGAGGCCAACGTCACAATGACAATTAGAAAACAGAGAAATTTTATCAACTGTCAAATTATAAGTATTACTTGTCTTGTGAGTGACTTCAATGTTTACAGCTTTAAGTATAGGACAGGAGCTAGTACAATACACAGCACTATGACACAAGCTTCACTATACCCACACATAGAATATTTGTGGTGTAAAGTACAAGTATACTGCTTGGTCAACACCAACACAGTTAAAATAATATGACGTCTGGAGAAAACTGCACGTAACTGATGCGCCTGACACAACAAAACTTAACCTTAACTATTTTTCTTATTTATTTACATTTTATTTATACCTATTTACGCAATTAGAGATTAAGGAGTTATGTGATTTTATATATCACTGTGTAAGGCAATTATTGCTCTACAATACTTAATTTCGCTTGTTTTTATTCGATTTAAAGAACTTTATTATTTACGGAAATTAGAGAGCATAATAAAAGTGACACTACCACGTATTGTACTCACACATACAATTGCAACGCCAGCTCTCGAAGATAATCGAGTCGTTTCAGAGGTGCATTGAATTGATTAAGATTGTATAAAATAAAAGAATTAACGCCAGCCTGATCGAGCATTCCATAAAAAGATCTAACAGGCCATCTACTTGTCTTGCGAGCTGTCGTGTATTGATGACATTTAAAATCATAACAATTGGTGCCGCCTTTGGTCTTGTTGTAGAATTCAATCATTTCCGGTTTTCCACTTCGCTCATCTATTTTACCTGTTTGATGTATCGACGATAAAACTAATACAATTTTTTTTTTCTTAGGATTGTATGACAGCAAGGTTTTTTTTTCTAAGTAACAGAATCTAATATTCGGAGTATTTTTGGATAATTTTTTGAATTGATCAGGAATCTCTCGTTTATTTTTTTTTATTGTACCTATCAAAGATAAATTGTGCTCTTTTTTCATCACTTCTACAAGGGACAAAGAGGTAAACCAATTATCGCAAGTTATATTACGTCCGGTGTTGTACAATGGCTCGCTCAATTTGCGCACGTAATACGTAGGAATCGGTTTGCCTTCTAATCTATCAGTAACAGTTCCGCAGTAAGGGATCGCATTGATCATATAGTGAGTGCTTGCATCATTCAAAGAAATGATTTTTAAACCATACTTGTCTGGTTTAGAGGGGATGTACATTTTAAAAGAGCATCGACCTCGAAAAGAAAGCAACTGCTCGTCAATAGTGGTATTTGTGCCGGGCTCGTAGTTGTCCATACAATTTTTAATAAATATTTCCCAGATCTCTCGTATGTGTGTGAATCGATCTGTTGCTTTCCTTTCGGCTCGAGTATCTTTATCATCGAATCGCAAACTTTGAAGAATAAATGTAAATCGATTTCTAGACATTGTCGCTTTGAATAAAGGCATAGAATGGATTCCCCACCAATTAATAGTTTTGCACTTGTTCAACTTATGCACTCCGGTATAGTACAATAAACCAAACGTAGCTTTCAATTCTACTTTATCAATTACTTTATGTACTGACGTATCTAATCTAACGTTATTTTGTCTCATCACAGTTATTTCCCTTTCAACTTGCTCGTTTGTATATTTGACGATGATATCTAAAATTTCATCGGTAAATAACATGCTCCAAGCTTCGAGCGGTGTTTTAACACTTGTCGCATTACCTTTAGTTGATGGCGCGTAAGATTGTTGTGACTGTGATCGAGGGCCCCTCGATTCCGGAGCAGAGAGATTCCATTTGTGCCCGCTCTTAGCATGCGGGTATGAAGGGCGGCCGCGTTTGCGCGGCGGGGCTCCTCTCGGAGCAGCTGCTTCTTCTTCGCCTGACAGTGGCTCTCCTTCAGATTCTGTCTCTTCTTTGGCGTCTGTTTCAGAATCGTGGGAACTTTCCTCTTCCGCATCTACGGCGTCGTCGGTATCACTGTCGCTCTCTATAACGCTGTCTTCCTCGTTTTCATTGTACAACTTCTCCAAAGCAGCAACGCTTCGAGTGGTTCGACGCGTTGCCATGTTTTTAATGCGTGTTCTGTAATAAAAAATTACAAGAAACAAAATTTAATGAGTTATAATTCACTACGAGCAGCAAAGATTTCGATATAAGACGTACGTTCAAGTGATTGAGATCTACTACAATACTTCGCTTACACCATGTACAACGCGTTATTTTGAGGTTAGAATCTACAAAATTAAGTGAAGAGTACGTATTCTTACTTACCTTTTTATTCCTCAGCGGCAAACAGACGAAAATTAACACTTTATATTTTAAAAAATTTTGGATTTTGTAACGTTGGATACGGACTGGGTGCACCACACCCGAGCATAATGTTCATATATGTCTAGCTCAAACACAAAGCGGAGACTGACTCTGCCGCTTGGGCCTCTAATAGTGTGTACCTATTAGTTTTTTCCTCCCCTGGTCCGGACCTCCAGCGCCGACTTCTCTTCGTATGGCGCGTCTTTCAAATTTCGCTCGGGTTACGGTAACCCAGTCCGTACCCTGAGGGTTAAAGTAGTTTGAAAGATGTTCCAAAGTCAAGAGGAGCCGTTGGGTCAGCAGGTAAAGGATGAGTCTAGAGAGCGAGACGTCTACGGTTCGAATCCCCCTCTAGGCACCAATTTTTTTTTTTATGGACCTGATTCAGTCAGACATGAACATACCTGTTCACGTCTGATCATACCTGCTCATGCCTGATCAGGCATGGTCATTTTTCCCGCGTTTGCCAGGCATGGAAAAGCATGATCATGACTGATTAGTTCTGATGATGCTTGGTCATGCATGATCATACAAGCTCATGTCTGGCAAATATACATGCATGATCATGCATGGCATTAACGCCTGATCGTACATGTTCATGCATGATGATTTTTTCCCGGGTATATCTAATTATGTATAGGCTTATATATAATTATACATGACCCCATGTATAATCATGTATAATTATATATAATTTCATATATGATTATATATAATTATATATGATTATATATAATTATATATGATTATATATATTCTCATATACATAATCATATATAATTAGACAAAAACTTTTTTCATCGGGTATTAATTAATATATCGAAATCTACCGTCCAATTCAATTATTCTATCAATAACTTTATTTTTGCCATGAGTCTCGTAGTTTATAAATGTAACTAATATTTCATAGTAACAAAAATAAGCTCTGATTAAACAAAAGAATTGAAAAATTTTAAAGTACTGAACTATTAATATTTCAAATTCTATCTCTTATGAAAGTTCAGTACATGAAGAATCATTTTTGGTCCTTTTGTTTTTCTAAGGAGTAAACAACGTCTTATATTGCATTTGAATATAAATGCTACACGGTTAGCTGATGCGAGCTATGGACGCCGCCATATTGGCCTTGGCTGTTCTGACGAGCGCCTAGGCGTTCACGTAATAATTATCCGTAACTCCTATTCTTTCCCGCTTCACAGCATTATTTATATTTGTTAAAAATGCTAACCGTAAGATGGACGGTGTGGCTTAATGTATATAGAATAAGTGAAAGGAAATTTAGTATAGACCGGGTAGCTCAAATGGTAGAGTAGCCGACATGTCTTCGGAAGGTTCTGGGTTCGAATCCCAGTCCGAGCTATCTAATAATTTTTTTCTCGCATATTCTATAAACTCACATTAAGATGATCCTCTCCACAATCCTTTCTCAATCCTTTCCTACCAATTATCCTGTTACGTGAAATGTTGGAACGCTTCACGTAATAATTATCCGTAACTCCTAGTCTTTCCCGCTTTACAGCATTATTTATATTTGTTAAAAAAAGCTAATAAAGCTTTCACTTTATCCCTACTCCGCGGCCGATCGTCACGCGACATGCAACACACAGACGAAAAAGTTTGAGACGATGTAATAAAAATTTCACTTTAAAAACGACTCAACTTGACAAATATATAGGTATACATTTTGCATAGGTTGAATCGTTTTGAATCTTTTTTTTTTATAACGGTAACCAGTCGAGCTCTAATCTTTCCGTGTGTCTTTCTCATGTGCTTTTTTTTGCGGCTATGGACCGACTTATGCTTTTCTGTACCGTATTCGCCCTATTCCTTACCTTTTCTTAAGCTCCTGGGACAGTGACATAGGAAAACCACAGAGAAAACCCATATCAGTACAGTCAGAGCAGAACTAAATTTTTGGTAATCGATAAGAACTTCTTTATTGATTATCGTAATGTTAGTTTCCTCTCTGAATGGTGATCTACGCGCTGGTAAGGGTTGACTATAAACTTTTGAGGCTCGTCTCAATCTACCGCGTAGAACAAATTCAAATTTACATAAAATCTAATGACAATAGAATCCTTTCAAACCCTGTAAGCCGCGTTTTGATTGGTCAAACTGTTAAAATGTTGTAAAAAATTTACACACACACACACACAGTGAAACCGCTCTAGAAATAGTCAGAACTGCTTCCCAGGACCTCAAAACGTTGATATCTGATGATGAGAATTCGACTTTCGAAAATAGTGATGAAACCGAAAAATTTCCAATTATTGAATATAATTGATTTTTGTAGTGGGAAGTTGAAGTACTTATATTGTAAAATAATAACAAATTCATATAACGTATTAGGTACTGTATCATTTAATATTACAGTAAGTATCTCATGACAAATTAATAATCAAAATAAAACAGATCCATACAAATAATTATATTTTATATCATAAAACTCGTTCATAAAATAGAAGATAAGCTTGTTTCTTAAGAACGGTTGCTTCATCAATTTGTGATACCCTGAAAGAAGAAAATGTGTTAAAAATTGACAAAATTTTATTCTTGATGAGGTATTCGATACAAACAAATTTCAAATAAATATGCAATCAATTATAACATATGAATTAAATATTATAAAAAATAACCTTATTAAATAATTTATCATTGATACACGGAAAGAAAATTAAAATAAAAATTACAATAGTAACATCGTAATCTAGGTCTAGTCTTTCAAAAGTTTGGAAAATCCAAACGTGCACGCTTCATAACGCTCATTCAATTTTTAACTTGTTTTCAACAAATTTTAACGTAGTATACCGTAAATTTTATTTGGACTTCGGTAAATTTCATTTATTCCACCGTTAAATAGATGAATTTGTTCGTAATTTTAATTTCAAAAATGGTAATAAATAAAAAGGCCGCATTTTGTCCCATGATCAATGAACTTAACGGTTATTTTTAAAGAAAATTTCTTTCCTTGTGGTCAGAATTAAAAAAAAAAAGAAGAATATTTTTTTAATAAACTAAAATGTAAAAAAGTATTAACAAAAAAATGTTTTTTCACAATATTACAATGTGAATGTGTAATGATTGGGCTGTTTTTTTAAATATGTTCGTACGAGTCCAATTTATGTTTTTATAAACAAAAACATTTCAAGGCTTGCTCGGAAAATTCAAAAATCGGGGAAAAACTAAATTTTCTCTTTTTACGGGATTTTTCTACGAATCAATGATTATGATTTAGAATTTGGAGAATAGATATCCGTTATTTATTTTCTGTTTCGTTCGCTTTCTCTTTAGGAATATTATCCAAAAAACAAAAGCAACTTTTGTTCATGAAAAAAAAGTGGAAAATTCTGAAAAATTTCTTACTTTTTGTATGCACTTTTGATTATTCTAAATGCTAGAAACGATAAATCCAATCTATTGATTTTTGAAAATATTTTCAAAATAAATAATAACTAAAACAAAAATGAATTACTGATATCTATTATTCAAATTCTTAGTCATGATCATTAATTTATAAAAAAATCCCTTAAAAAGAAGACCAAGTTTTTCCAGAATTTTTTTATTTTGTTGCTCACACTGCTAGAAAGGTCTATGCTACTCTAAAAAACTTGAAACACAGGAAAAGCATACTATTTTCCTCTACAACAAAACTTTTATCGATGCTACTATCATTTCTATTATTGAATACTGCTTGCTAGTCATGGTTGATTCATCTAAAAGATTGGACTATAAATTATAACGCCTAATGAACAATGCAATCAGGTTCATTTTCAATTGAAAACGTGATGAGCATATTACACCATATAAACGCTCCCTAAACTGGCTGACAATCAGATCCAAAAGGTCATATTGTCTTGCCTATTTCTTTTGTAAGCTCATAAATTCTGGTGAACCAAAGTTTTTGAGAGATCTTTTTGTTGAAGAATCTCCTGATATCAGACAATCTGATAGACCTTTTTATTTTTTTTTACTCCTAGATACAATTTCAGAAGCTTTTTTGCTATTTCATGGAACGGTCACATACACATTTTGTGAAATTTTGATAAGACAACGTCTGTCAGGTTCAGCTAGTTTTTGATAAATATTGATTTAGCAACGTTGTGCGCACTGCCATCTCGATTAGTGTAACGTAAAGGGCGATAATTTGGTATTTGTAACACCAAGAACGGGTTCTATATAAGCTATGAACAAGATGATTTCGAAGAAATTTAACTTTGGTGACGTCTATATCAAGATGGAGCAAAAAAAATATTTGAAAAGCGGTTGACCTTGTGGCCATCCATCCTTGGAACTTCTGCCAATATTCGAGCTCAAAACGCTTTAAAAATTTTCAACAAACTTTTGAGCTTTTTAAGTTTAAAAAAGACCATTCGGCAGCCGAAATGGAAGTAGATTTCATCATGAATAGGAAAAAAATATAACGAGGATTGTATACACTGATAGAAAAACAATCTTGATTCAAGAAACTTTTTTTCTTCAAAACTTGAACTCTTGAAACTAGATATAGATATATTTCTTTCAAGAATTTTTGTCTCTTGGTTCAAGATAGGCGATAACATTGATTCAAGATGTTACCGACTTGTGTTAAGAATGGCCTTTTTTTTGAGTAATTAATTAATTCACTTATTTCCAAGAAATAATTTTTATTTGGTATAACAATTAAAGACTATTTAGTTTTTGAAATATACTTTGATGAATTATTTAGAGTTTTTTAAACGATAATGTTATTTTGATTGAAAAACTTAAATGTATCGATTGAAGATAATATAGCTCTTAAGCCACGAAAATCTTAATCAAGACAAAAATTCTTAAAGCAAAACAATCATTTGTCTTCCAAAATAAATTCTTAGATCAAGAAAATATCTCTTGAGTCAACATAAATTTTCTATCAGTGTACAAAACTGGGGTTTCTAACTTCTATGCAATCGACAAAAATATATATCGACGGAAAAATTTTAAAACCAGTGCAATAGCAAATTTCATAATTGGCATAGCGGAATAGGACATAATTTTAAGACTACACATATAATATGGCACTCAAATTGAAGCTTATTTAAAGAGCTTTCAGATGCAATTTACAGAGATTCAATAAGTTATCCCATTCTAAAGTTATTCGGGTTAAAAAGTGAAAAAATATGAATTTGTATAATTTCGAAAATTTTGACATCCTGGCATTTCTAAAAAATTTTAAGGCCACACATATAATATGGTATTGAAATTGAAGCTTATTTAAAGAGCTTTCAAATGCATATTACAGAATTTCAATAAGTTATCCCATTCAAAAATTATTCAAGTCAGAAAGTGAAGAAATATGAATTTTTATGATTTTTAAAATTTTGAAATCCTGGTATTTCTAAATTACTTGACCGATTAAGCTCATCTTCGAACTTGACTTTGGTATTTATCTGTAGAATAAGTATGTTGAGTTTGGTAGAGATCCGTTGTAAATCGGCGACGCTATCGTCGTGACAAAAGCCGCGTTATATCCGATATATATATAAATAAATAAATATATACATACATATATAAACTTTTGAAACATATGCATTTTCCGACTCAGCTCGACGAGTATAGTCGAAATATAGCAAAATTTTTTAAAAGTTCCGTCATGAGGACCAATGCAATAGTTAGATTTCTATGAAATCTACTAAAAATACAACTTGTATACATTTTCGAGCTCGAGTAGTTATTAAAAACACAATCTTTTAAAAAATTAGAACTGCGATATCTCCTAAACAAATCAACCGTTTTTCATGCGGTTCGTGGCATTCAACAGAGTTTGAACACAAGACCTTTCCATACTTGCAATATGATTCGACGAAAAATTCCTAAATTATACGAAAAGAAAATAAAAAAATGAAAAAGATTTTTGAAGTTATACTTCCTTTGGCGCGTTAGAGAAAAATGATGAGAGTAAATTTTTACGATGCGCGCGCACACCATCACGAAAAATCGACATCCTGAAGTTAGTTAGTCAACATTTTAGTTTTTCGAAAAAAATTACCAACAAAGTAAAAGTAGGGACATCTACGTATGTTTGCGTGAGATTTTTTCGAGCTCAAAAACACATCTTTTGTACTTTTTCGAGTTCTTTGAGCTCGAAACTCTAGCGGTTGTTGAAAAAATACTTATTTTTTAGAAGTTTTAAATGAAATATCTTTTGATCGAATCAATCGTCTTTGATGAAGCTTGCAGTATTCGACGCAGTTTTTCAAGCACAAAAAGACTATTTGTTACCTAACAAACGGTTCGATGTAAAATTATGAAGTTATGCTAAAAAAATTAGGAGAACGGTTGATCCTGAAGGCCATCCCTGCAACTTCCCGCTAATTCCATACCTGGTAGAGTATGGAATTGGGCAAGATTCTTTGGCAAGATACTTGGAGAAGCACTTTGTAAAGAATTGGACAATTCTCGACCAAGACACTTGATCAAGTTTCTTTATCCAGACTGGCGGCAGACTTGGGACAGTCTGTGCCCAGAATTTGACCAGATTCTTGGCCCAGAGTCACAACATAAACTTGCGCGAGAAACGCAAAAAACGCCGAGAGCCCACCTATTTCCCTCCTTTCCACTTGAATGTAAAAAATATAGTATTGCAGTGGTTTTCATTTATAATCTAGTCAACAAGTTTTAAAAATTAATTTAGCTTGCTACGATATGTAAAAAGTTGAATTATCGCAAGAAATAGTTAAATATTTTTTAATAGAATGAGAACTTCTACTCTATAGGATAGTCCCAAACTTTAGCAACAGATTGCTGGTCAAATTCTTGACGAATACTGCCTACAGTCTGGCTCTAGTCTTAGCCAAGAATCAATTCTTGATCTAAAATCTTTCTAAAGTATCTTGATCCATATGCTGGCACAAGGCTTTTACCAAATTGCTACTAGGGTAGGCGCTTAAAATTGCACTTATGATGTTTTTGAGCTCTTCGAGCCATACATGTATTTTCATCGTTTTAGTATACATAGAAGCATGGTATTGTGCAGCTTCAGCGATCCAAGAAATAAATAAAAATATTTCAGAAGTAGCATCAAAAAAGTTCAGCAATCACTTGTGGTATCTATCTGAAATACTTATTTGTTTGTTATTATTTAATGATAATGTTAGTGTTGAAATCAAATTAAATTCAATTGAATCGATTCAGAAAAAAAAATAGTAAATTACAAACTTTGAACAAATTAATGTAAAAAATATTAATATTAATTCCTTCTTAAACAAATAATTGTATGACTTTTCGTCAGAAGAGTCGTTGATTATTTTTGAAAGGTTGAAACTCCCAACTGATTTTTTAAATTTACATCCTGATCAGTAGATATCTGACGAAAGTTACAATACTTGATTAAAAATTTACACGTTATTATGCTGCGGAACGGGCGCTCAAACTGATGGAAGCCTACAATAAAAGCTTAACTGCTGATGTAAAGCAGAAACAGTTCTTATTGCAAGTCGTAGCTATGCACACAAAAAAATTTCCAAATGCTAACAAACAGTGTGTTATTTATATGGGAAATCGAATTTTTTGGTAAGCTAAGCCGCTATTGGACTTAAACCCTCTAGTCCAGCGGCATAATTTTTTATTTCCTATAAACTATCAGATTGTCTGGTATGGCAGTAAAAAAAATATCGCCTCACACACGCACACGCACACACACACACACGCACACACACGCACGCACACACACACACACGCGCACACACACGCACGCACACACGCACGCACACACACACGCACACACACACGCACACACACACGCACACACACACGCACACACACACGCACACACACACGCACGCACACGCACACACACGCACACGCACACGCACGGGAGGGTAGAGTTGTTCGCGTCCGTAGGTTCTGCTTTTACACCCTACACGTGCTCTCCGGGTAGTGCCAAATGAACAACACCAACAACGATATGAAAATGTCAGAACAATTTCAAACATCGTCTACGGTGCAGAGGGGGGATACCTCAGT
>CAJNRD030001122.1:9682076-9693457 GCA_905319865.3 Cotesia congregata
TGCACGGCACTTAAAAGTTTTTATGTTTTCCCTTGGGAGTTTCCAGTAATTATAAATTCGTCTATACCCTAAAATTTATGATAGAAAAATTCCCATACTTAACAATAGAATTTAAAATAGAAAGGTTTACGATATTTGAAAGATTCTTATTTCTCTTACTGATACTATTTAAATCTTACTGGGTTTTTCCCGCTATTATTTATTGCAGCCATCATCTTTTTATACGTAATTCTATATTAATATACAGAGAGCGTTGTGATCAATCTTTTCGGATTCACAACACGGATTAGACCCCATGAGTATAAGCCATGTTATTACTGTTTTATTACAAGTCAAAAAATGAAATGACTGTGAACTTAGTCGACAACTGACAATCGAAAATTTTAACAATCGACATCTCAGCGAGCAAATCGATTTTGACAAATTAAAAAAATTCGTTTTTTCCAAAAAAAAATCTTTTATTTAGAAAAAATTGATAACTTGGTAAGAAATAAAAAAAAATGAAATCCTCTAAATTAAAATACAATGATAGTCTTGAAGGTAGTCAAAGATCGTAACTCGCAAAAAACGGGCCACAATTCATTAAAATTCACAATTGGTTAAAATTTAGGCGCGTGCATAGCGCGCTATTCAAATTTCTAGTTCTAAATCAATGCGGGTGTAGATATGTAGATTTTGGTATAATAAAGACCTACATTTTTTTATTTTTTTTCAATTTTTATTGTTTGCCCAACGTTCTAGTAATTTTTCAAAAAAAAAAAAAAAAGTTAAATACCGATCTAAATTTATTAAAAAAAAAAGTAAGTACTTAATTTTAGATTTTTTTTATCTAAAAGTGTTGATTAGAGCACTCGTCAAAGTTTTATTTTCAAAATTTCATCGCGAAAAAAAAATTCGTCTTTCATTTACAAATAAATACACCTTCAAGTATTGAAAAAAAAAACAACTTCAATTTTTTTGATTTGTCAAAATCGATTTCCTCGCTGAGCTATCGATTGTTAAAATTTTCGATTGTCAGTTGTCGGCTAAATTCACAGTCACAAAATGAATCAAATTTCCGTTATGAAAATTCGCCTCTATGCATTCATGAATAGAGTACTAAAGTATATAAAAAGAAAAAGCCTGTATACAGCTTGACGTATCTCTCTATCTATTTTTTATTATATTATTTTAATTAAATTGGTTAACGTTTAAAAAAAAACGTTCGTGAATTTGTTATTAAAATTTTGCCTTATGTAAGTTGATAAAAAATGCCAATAAAAATAAACAAAATGAGAAACAGGCATTGTGAAAGAGACAGTTTGCGGTAATATTAAATACAAGGTTTTAATATATTTTCTCAGGAGTATCAAACATGCAGGCACCGAATGGTTTGTAATCATTCATATAATTTTTTTTTTTTTGTACGAAATTCGTTGTACAGTTTTGTGGGATATCATTATAGAATATTTATTTGCAAGAAGTATTTAATTATTGTTGAAGTAATAATACGTAAAATTAAAAAAAAAAAAAAAAAAGTAGATAATTGTAGTATCATATCGTTATTGATAACAATAAATTAAATGTACAAAACGTACAAAGTTCAAATTTAGTTTTTTCGTTTACTTAATTAACTTAATTAAATTGATTAACTAATGTTTGTTTAATTTTTCTAAGGTTTAAACGTTTGTATGAATTCGGTATACACTTCCATTCCTGGTATTCCTGAATTAGGAATGGTGTGGATGGGAGATATGATGATACATAATGAACCAACAACTGAGCTCATAATAGACCCAAGGCACGCTTCTGAAAGTCCTTTTATTACACATGGCTCTCATTCATTTGGAAATATACGAAATCATCAAATAGCTCCTGCTACTATGGTTAGATATTTGCCTCAACAATTTGCTAATAATTGTTCAGAAATTGATGAAGCTATAGAAGCAGCTAATAGTCAAAACATTCAGCAAGTACATACACCTATAAGCACGTATAATTGAACGGTACTATGTTATAAAAATATAATTTATTAATTATTTCTCTTATTTTGTAGGCATACGACACTCAAGAAGAAAATGAAGGAATGAGTGATTATTTAACTTTAGATGACTATGTAGAAAAAGAAGAAGAGGAGGAGGAAGAAGATGAAGAACAGCAACGACATCAAGAGCAAGACGAAGAAGAAGAAGAAGAAGAAGAACGGGAAATGGTAGTAAGCAATGTAGCTACTCAGACGACTCAAGATAATAAAAATCGTAAAATTAAACCGATTAAGCATCCCGGATTAGTATTGAAGACGCCGATCGCTTATCAACCTCATACTGATTTGAATTTTATTCCCATTCGCAAAGATGGGATAGCTGTTTGTGAAAAATGCGGTGCGATAGGTGTAAAGCATGCTTTTTATACAAAAGAAAGGAGATTTTGCAGTAGGGCATGTGCTAGGTCTTCAGAGCACACAACATCCACGGCTGATTCAACTTATAGTCCATCTTATGTTGAACAACAACATATTCATCTTTCAAAAGATGAAAAAAATTCAGATCATGAGATGCTTGCTAGAGTTAATCAAGTGAGTTGTGAAGAATGCTTTTCTTCTGAAGAAAAAACTGAAGATAAAATAATTCCTGAATCAGTAATGCCTGAAGATTTGCCTGTTAGACGAAAAAGAACCGCTGAAATGGCTGGTTCTTATGACTGGACTCCGCAACTTACTGAGTCAGGTTTTTGTGCAGCGCCAGTATCCTGTTTTAAACATGCACCGATATCTGAAATATGGGATAATATTACTGTAGGAATGAAAGTTGAAGTTGAGAATACGGATTGTGATGAAGTTTGCGAAGCATTTCCGGATTCTTTCTGGGTTGCTACTGTCCTCAGAATTTCTGGTTATAGAGCATTATTAAGATACGAAGGATTTGGTCAGAATTCTGAGAAAGATTTTTGGGTATCTCTTTGTTCTAGTGATATTCATCAAGTTGGCTGGTGTGCAACTATTGGGAAACCCTTAATCCCTCCTAATACAATTGCTAATAAATATAAGGACTGGAAAGATTTTCTTATGCGAAGGCTTACTGGTGCTCGAACCTTACCTACAAATTTTTATAATAAAGTTAATGATAGTATTAAATCTCGATTTCGTTGCGGTTTGCATTTAGAAGTTGTAGACAAAAATAGAATCTCCCAAGTTAAAGTCGCAACAATTCAAAAAATTGTTGGCAAACGATTGCATATTAGATACTACGATTCTCCGCCCGAAGATAGTGGTTTTTGGTGCCACGAAGACTCTCCTTTGATCCACCCTGTAGGCTGGGCAAAAAAAGTTGGACAAACACTTGATGCGTATCCAGAATACTTGGAACGTGTAGCAAAAAATCGTTTAAGTTCGGATGATGCTACAGAAAATTTATTTCATGTGCCAAAAATTCATCATGTACATCTGGGTTATACATTCTGTGAAGGAATGAAAATTGAAGCAATAGATCCCCTTAATCTTTCAGCAATATGTGCTGCTACAGTAATGCAAGTTCTTAAAGAAAATTATATTATGATAAGAATTGACAGTTATGACGAGGATACTAGTGGTGCAGATTGGTTCTGTTATAATGTTAGTTCGCCATGTATTTTTCCAATTGGTTTTTGTGCTCAACATGGTTTACCCCTTACACCTCCAAAAGGCTATGATCCTACAACCTTTTCATGGGACAATTATTTAGCTGAAACAAACACTATACCAGCACCAGTTCAATTATTTAATCGTGAAATTCCTCAACATGGATTTATTGAAGGAATGAGATTAGAAGCTGCGGACTTAATGGACCCAAGATTAGTATGTGTTGCTACAATTACTCGTGTAATTGGTCGACTATTACGTGTTCATTTTGATGGCTGGGAAGATGAATATGACCAATGGCTGGATTGTCAAAGCCCTGATATTTACCCAGTAGGTTGGTGTGATCTTGTTGATCATAAGCTTGAAGGCCCTCGTGTGTCTATTGAAATAATTAGTTCAGCTGTAAAAACACCTAAAAGCCTTAAACGTAAAGCAAAAAGAAAAATGAAGAAAAGTGGTAAAATCAGTTGTCTAAGAAATGTTTTATCAAAACATACCACCCGTGTTGAAAGACTTAAAGAGTGTAAAAAAGAACTTGGACAGATCACAAAGATTGAACATGATAGAGAGATGAAAAGTTTACCCGAACAAGATGAAAGAGAACCAGAACCAGCATTAGAACCAGCTGGACCAGATCAAACTTTACCAATTCCTACAATCGGACAATGTCATTCTTCATTACATGAAACTCAGTGTGACGTTGAAAATTTACAACCACAAAAAAAGACTACTACCTCCAATATTCGTGTGAGTATACATGTTCTGCTTATATTATGGACTTTATTTTTATTAATTGAGTAATTATCCACTTAATTATTATCAATTTTTAGGTCAATACAACTAGTGGAAAGTATATTCCAAGAATAGCTGATGGATGGCAGAAAAGTTCTGATTCTGGGGAATTAGTGCCTGTAGAGTGGAACGTGCACGATGTTGCGCAGTTTTTGCACATCAATGATTGTGCTGCTTATTGTGACAATTTTTGTAAACGTAAAGTTGATGGGAAAGTATTTCTTACATTAACAAAGGACCAAATCATAGATTTGACTGGCTTTAAAGTTGGTCCATCATTAAAAATATTTGATCTTATTCAACAATTGAAAATCAAAGTTAATCCAGCACATGAAAGATTGAAACTAGGGTTAAAAAAAATATTGTAGTAAAGACAGAATTATAAGTTTTTTTTTTTTATGTTTGTTGATGAATCTATACAAGTGAGATATTGACTATTAATAAGGCGTGTGACTAAAAATAAGATGATTATTTACTAAAAATCGTGACATAATTAGATGAAAATCTATGGAATATCATAAAAATCGTTTATTCAATTATTCGATGAAATATACAATGTATAAAAACTAAATACTGTTCCAATCTCTACTGCATAAAATATAATACTTATTTAATAGTAACAAATTTTATAATACGTACTTAACTTTTACAAAAATATGCCTCCAATAAATTTTTCAGTGAAAACTTAATTATTTTTTAAAGTCAGATATGTAATATTACTCCAATTATTACATCAGCGCTTCGCTAGATGTATTAAGTTTGATGATGAACTTTTTTCCCTTTATAATTTATTTTGCATGTCTCATAATACGAAACATTTGAGATAATGCTGTGCGCTCAATTTGCCAAGGATGAGCAATTTCAGGCTTTACTTATCATTATAAGATTTTATTTGATAAAATATGTAGATTCAAAGAAAATATATAAATTTAACGGTATATAGTGCTGTACTATCGTTATAAAAAACAAATGCAAGCTATTTTTCGTATAATATCAATATTTTTAACAAAACAACAATTCAATAAAATTAACCTTGGAATTTATATTCAATTTTTAAAAGTAATTCGTTTCAAAAAAACGTTTCTATGTGATTAAGTTTTTAATCTCATATGATGAAAATTTTTCTCCCTTACTAGTTTGTTTGATTTCAATAAATTACATTTTTTGATACAATTTAAGACTTTTGATAACACTTTTGATAACACTAACTATGAAATTAATTACAAGCTAGAAAATAAGATCTATATTTAATTAACTATATTTTTCTTGATTTTGATTGTCAAAAGTTATTAAATATTGTTTTATGTGATAGTTATTTTAACCACATTATAATTAATGTGAAAAAAAGAAATCGATGAAAAATAACTTAGAATAATTTATTTTATAAAACCGATTTCTATTTCTATCTTAATTTAATGATGAAATATGTAGAGCATAAAACAAAAACAAAAATAAATTTTAAAATATGTAAACGAGACCGTTAATGATATGGCTCCAAGTAAAAAAGAAAAAAAAACTAAACCATTTTGGGCAAGAATACCTGCAAAGGGTGAGATATTTGTAAGAAGAAATTTAATAGAATTTTCCATGTTCAAAACTTCCTACGGCTCTATCTATTTTAATTGAGTTGCAATTTTAAATTGCGCCGAACAGTTAAATGATAGTTTTCAAATTACTGATCAGTTATAAAAAATAAAAGTAAAAAAAAAAAAAAAAGAGAAAAACGAACCCACTTTTTGCGCCCTTTTTTAACTTGATAATGGGGAAAAAAAATTTTAATTTGAACCTTTTTAAATCTTGTAATAAACCAAAAATTTCAAGATTATTTAGCGATTAATTAAAAAGTATTCAAAAAAATTTAATTATTTTCAATACTTTTTAATATTTAAAATAAACTTTAAAGGATTTTATGTTCGATAAACACTAAATGTTTTCTCTGTTTTAATAAGAATTTGATTTGATTCAGTAAAGTTCGAATTAATTCGGCCCTTACTTTTTCCAATCATAGTGAAAAAATTGATATTGTTGACCTTTGACAACTAACATTTCACGACCATAAGAAACTTTGTAAACTATTATTTACAATGACGCGAGTGTTCCGCCAAGTATGAATTATCCAATCAAAATTGACTTTACATAATATTCCAAAAAGCTGAGCGAAACTTAAGTTTTTCAGAAATTTTAATTGGGTCAATCTAGTTCTTTAGAACAGAGTTTTAATTAAACAAAAATATTGAAAATACGATTAAATCAGTCGTTAGGTTCGACAGTTATCGGCAAATACTTAAAAAATTTGACACACAGTAATATTTTCTATAGGAGTTATGGTTGCTCCAACTGGAATAATTTCCATTGAAGTTAGATTGAATTTTGAGTTGTTCGTATTTCGGAACATTTGATTTAGAGTTCCTATTAGTCCCCTTATAGTTCCTATAAGTTCCCATCAAGATAATTTTTTAGCAAGGTAGTAGAAGTATCCACGTAACCAGAAAAAGCTACGAATTTTTCACGAAAATGGTGTTTACTTTGAAACACCCATAACTTTTTCAACAGTTGACTACTAATTGGAACGTTTTTTTTTCTTTAAGTTTTTGATTTTAAATTTATTTTTCAAGAATTAAAAGATAATGATTTTCAGACGAACTTTCAGGTTGTTTCTTCTTCACATTTTCGAAAAAATTATAATTTTCAATGATTGCCAGTTTTAATTTTTTTTTTTATGTAAAAAGAATTTTACAGAATTTTATAATTTCGTGGAATTATCTAATGTTTGCAGTGGTGTTTTTTTGTATTCAAATTTTTTTCTATCTATTAAAAGAATTTTAATTTTTAATCAAGCTTATTTCATATACCGTCATTCTGGAAATTGTCGAAGACGTATAAAGAATCCCAGCGAAAAAAAAATAAATAAGAGAAAAAGAGGACAATGTTATATCTAAAGTAATCTTGGAAAAATTTTGATTTTTTTCGAAAAAGTAATTGAGCCAAGAGTTTGCATTAAAATCTTGATTAGAGGAGTCCCATAAATACAATGCGGTTAGTAAATTTTCATATTTATACGTCAAGCTTTCGTTATTCCTCCATAGTCTGAAATGTTTTAATAACACTGGATTATCAAACATCACAGAAAGGATTGAATAATTTAAATTTCCAGCATTTATGTTTTAATTTAAAGTTATGTGTATAAAAGAGATAAACTAGGAAAAGTTATAAGAACAATTATTATACCATATCAACCAAGAGTGATAGCAATCATTTTCGATCCGGTGGCAAAATGTAGCAGTTTCTGAAATTTCAATAAAGCTTGGGTTTTTTTTTTCTTTTAATTTAATGCTATCTACAGGAAGTACATTATTACATTTGGTTGCTTCTTTCAGCTATGCTATAAATGTATTGAGATGAAATCTTACAGCTGTGGTATCAGTCTTGCATTTCAAGATCTATTATGTGCTATGATTTCAAGATATGAATTGAAATGTGTATTCGTGCAAAATAAGATCTTCACATTTTTCACTTTTAAATGATATTTAAATTAGATATTTTAATACTATGCATATTTTATCATATAGTAAAAATATTTAGAATACTAAAACTACATTTAATTTTTTAACTATATATATAACTAAAAATATGAAAACAATTAATTTTTTTAATTATGAAATTTTTATTTATTTTATTATAATTTGTAAATAAATGTGAAACTGCATACACTCTTATAGTGATTATTTGGATAACAGATAAAATCGTCCACTCATTGACTTCATTGGCTTTTCGTAAAAATCATTAAAATAATATTGAAATATTTATTCTTTTCTGACAAAAGTTCGACCTCTGCAACAGTATATAATTTATTATATTGTGTAAGGAATTGCAAACATATTTTATAATACTTACGTTATTGTTTTCTTTTCCGTATTTTTTGATTGTGATCGAGCGCGATTTAAAACTTTAAGAAAATCAGAAGTTTTTGTTCGCATTCTCGAATGAATATAAACTTTACTGCATTTTATATGATAATGGAGATAATTCCGAAACATATGAATTAAATCAATCGTATTAGCCCTAGCTTCACCATTTGTGTGCCGTGGAAATAAAACTTGAAACATTGATTACAACAGAATAAATATTTTAAATTTTATTCATTTTTATCTCTAAAAAAAAAAAGATTTAGCAAATGGTTTGACAGACTTGACAGTACGAAGAGCGAAAAGTGAACTTTTCACCCGCTCACTTGATAATATTACTTTTCTGTCTTCTGTATCGTCAAGTTTGTTGTATCATTAGCCAAAAAATAGAAAAGAAAAAAAAACAGTTACCAAATGTTATATATCCGATACTATCACCAACAGCAGCATTACATTCTTGAAGTTCCAAAGGCGGTTCTCGATGGCTAAAAAGCACTTGAGGAGCTGTATGGCTCGCTCTTCTGCCTTCTTTAAGTTCTTGTAAAAACATTTTTCCAATTACCATATCATCCTCGTCTTTAAATATTGTGCTAAAAACTACTGTGACACGATCACTTTTAGCTTCAATATATCTGAATAAACAAAATATTATTCACAAAATTAATCTATATAGTTTCGAAATTTATTGAAGATTCATTAATTTTTAGTGAAAATTTACATCGTTTCCTGATCACGATAGTGTATAACAGCTTTTTTTGGAAGTTGCTTATCTAACGAATCATATTGTTCTTGAAAATCAAAATACTTTTCAAAAATACTGGCAAAGCAATGTCGTTTGAGTAGCCCAATTTTTTTGATAATTACCTCCCAATTTTCAGGTAAATTCTTTAAATCAATTTGCACTGAAACATCATACCCTGAAAATAAAAAAAAAACATTTTTATTTCACAACCACAAATTTAAATGAAACAAGCAAAACTAACCAGCCTCTGTATCTACGAGATGAGACCCATATTCTTTTTTAAGTAGTTCATCCACATCATGTTCTCGTAATTGCTCGTAAAACTTAAGTAGGATGCTAATCTACAGAAACAAGAATATGATTCAATTATTGGAGATCAATAAAAATCATAACTTAATAATAAATTAGTTTTGCAACTTAGTGGTCTTTTCTAAAGCTACAATATTTCTTGTAAAATGTATTTGGGAAATTTTTTATGTGTATTCATAATTTTTTTTTATTTTATTGTTTGAATTAGTTCATTGAGATGGAAAAGTATTTCTTCTTCGACTCCTGATTTTTTTATTTTTCTAAAACAATTGATTTTTAACGAAAAAAAAAAAAAAACCCGTTTTGTCTTTGATCGCCAATCAAGTGGAATTCACTTTTTGTCTTACCCTGAGTTTTGTCTTTTCACCATTTGGATTAGAAACATGGAATATAGCTCCATCGAAATCGACAATGGTAACATCTGTTGACTCTTGTTTATGGCTGAAAGAATTTGAGTAAAAAATAATAATTCAAGTAAAAAAAATCTGAAATAGATGAGTGTGTATTCAGCCGACATCCGACAATTGAAAACTTAATAAACAATCGAGATCTTCGTGAAAATATCGATTAGCATAATTTTTCAAAATGATAATGGCGTGTATTTGAATTGTCTGTAAGAACATTTTTTTTAAATTTATTAAATTCGTTATTTAAGCTGCAATTTTGAAAAATAAATTTTCGTTTGGAAATATTGGAAATATGTTTTTCAAAATCGATGAAATTCAGCTATCACAGTAAAAAATATTGTGTAAAATCAACACATTTTGTGTGTTAAAAACGGTTGACACAAAATATGTGTTGAAATTTCAACACAAATTTTGAGTAACCCCTTTTTAACACAAAGATTATGTTGAAATATCGCCACAAGAGGGCGCAAAGAATCATACACTTCTAAAGTGCCAATCTTAACACAAAATAAATGTTAAATAAATTTATTTATTTTCATCAACTGTTTGATGACTACAACATAACCTATAAAATAATTTTTTTTTATTTCCTCAACTGCAGTAAATAATATTTATTTAAAAATGTTTTTTTTTATCATTTAAATTTTAACGAAACATCAACAATTACCGACTATAAATAATTGGAAGGAAGACAGTGTGAAAAATTTTTAATAATTAAATAAAAAAATAATTTATAGGTTTTAAAAGTGAAGCAGCAGAGTTATAAATTTATGAAAATGAAGTTAACCGACATTTTAAAACTTTTAGAAATTTTTTATTGAAAAAATTTCAATTTAACAATTAAAAAAAAAGTGTCACATCTAAAAAACTTTAAAAACTAGAAGTGCAATTTTTTAGAAATATCTTTTTAGTTGTAATTTATGTAATAAAAAAAATTAAAAATTTTTAGACGTCAGCTAACTTCAGTGTCATATAAATTTAATTGTCTTTATTATTTAATATTTATTATATTTTCGTGAAAATATTTGCTGCGTAAAGTGAAGAATCGACGGGCTGTCAACACAAAGTTGATGTTATATTAATGGCGAATTTGACACAAACTTTGTGTTCATTGCCCAGTAACATACAAAATATATTAATAAAGAGTATATAACACATTTTTTATGTTACAAAAGAAAATGACACAAGCTTTGTGTTATTTTAACACACTACAATTTTTAACACAAACCGTTTTCGACACAAATACACAATATTTTTTACTGTATATTTAAAAGTTTTTTCCTTTATTTTCAGGAGCATTTTTTCATATTACTGTCGAAATGGCTAGAATCGATAATAAGCTAGCTTTCACGACTAAAAAAAGGCTAAAAAAAAATAAAAAAATGCTCTTGTAGATCTTGATCAAAATCTACAAGAGCATTTTTAACTTCCCGCTAAGAAAATCGAAGATTTTCAAAAATCGGGAAGTTATCGTTTTCACCCCGTTTTGCAAAAATCGAGTTTTCACCAGATCTCGACGTTTGAAGGTCACAGAAAGCTTCCCTGACTATCCCCGCGAGGTTGTCACTGTGTATGTGTGTGTGTGTGTGTGTGTGTGTGTGTGTGTGTGTGTGTGTGTGTGTGTGTGTGTG
>CAJNRD030001122.1:9699541-9783375 GCA_905319865.3 Cotesia congregata
AAGCACGTGGCGAATACTCACATTATAGATACATTTTACTTGTGAGTAGCCACGTTTATTTTCATATAATTTCAAATTATCAAAACAATAATAAATACTTATAATAATAATATTAATAATAATAATAAACTTTTTTTGTAATTATTTTTATTTCTATTTTTCTATTTCTATGTAATTTTATGTTGTCAAACAAAAATAAAGAGACATATTTTGTTATTTTAGTTGATAATTTGAATTACGATGTTTTTTTATTTTAAGTGATTTATTATTTCCTAAAATACTGAATTTCCTAAATACTTTCTTGTACTTAAATAAAAACTAATTAGCAAAATTTAAGAGAAAAATCAAGAAAACCTACATAAAATTGAGCACGATTTTTTTTGCAATTTGTGTCGATTCTACATTAGCCGAAGGAACTTCTTTCCTACCTGGTGTCCCACGACACCACATCATTTTTTTTTTTAAATTTCCTACTACATTGGAAAATAATATTTGTCAAATGAATATGCCATATTTTGTAGGAAATTTAACGCTCTACAAAAAAGGTCTGATATGTTAAATTGATTATTACTGCTAGATTACTGCAACCGTTTAAAAGATATTCGTAACCGAACCCCAATGCTTTCTGATTTCAATAATTTTCTAATAATTTTTTCAAATATATCCATTAAATTCATGAATTGTAGATATTTTCATAAAAATTTTAGCTCATATTGCTAGAATAAAAGTTTTTAACTATTTTTTACCCTATTCATAAATGTAAGAAAGTTTTACTTTTGGACAAAGAGAATGATACGTCTGTTTTTGTTACTTACAAGGAAAGGTTCCCAGGTTTCTAGCTCCGATTTTAATGCCATTGAAATATATTATTTTCATAATCGATTAAAATAATAAGTTTTCAATAATTTCAATGAAATTTCAATACTCTTGGTTCAAAAGTTACGTTGAGACAAAACCAAATAAATTCAGATTCAAACGCGAAATCCTGTGAGTTTTGCGTTTGGAGATGGAGGTAATATATTCACTGTGAAATTCCGGAATGTAAAAATTAAGCGATTATTCGTTGTTCGTTGTGTAAGAAGTCTTGATTAGTACGAATGTCGCTCTCGCATGAACCAACAAAACTGAAAAAAACTTTTTTCCCTAAAATGGCGGCTACTCAAAAAGAAAGGTCAATTTTTTTTAATAATTTTTTAACTTTGTCGAATTTTTTAAAATTGTTAAAAATTTCAAATTTTCATTTTTTGTTGGTTCATGCGAGAGCGACATTACTAATCAAGAATCCATCATTGTTTTATTTTTCAGATGACCACAAGGGTAGAAATCATGGCTACGAGGAAACGGCCTTTTTTTTTCTCCCCTCTACTTCAAAGACGCCTAACGATAAAAAAAAATTAGAACGGCGGTTGACCCTAAAGGCCATCCCTGCAACGTCCCGCTAATTCCATATCTAAACACTTAAAATTGCACTTATGACGTTTTTGAGCTCTTCGAGCTCAAAAATAAAATTTATGTGTTATTTCGAGCTCTCCAAGCTCATAGAGTTAGCTGTTCTAGGCTTTTGAGCTCTTCAAGCTCAAGAGTCTGAGAGAAGTTTAATAAAACAGTATTTTTTCAATTTCCAAACTGCAATAATTTTTGAATGAATGAATCGATTTTCACGCGATTAGCAGTATTCCATGCAGTTTTTCAAATTCTATGATATACTTTTGAGCACAAACTGATCGAACCGAAAATCTTAAAAATTTGAAAAATTCACTTTTTCTGAATTTTTTCGACAACGATAACTCACCAACTAATCAACCGATTTTCACGTTCTTGGTGGCGATCGACGTGTTTTTTGTTAGGCTCCAATAATTATTTTATTTCATCAAAAACGATCTACAAAGAGATGTCGAAGTTGTGTGAAAACAACACTTCTTAAAAAATTTTTCGTTCTCGATAACTCTCGAAAGAATCAACCGATTTTAACAAGACTGGTGGCAATCGACGTGGTTTTTTAAACTTAAAAGCGGGTTAGTTTATGGAAGTGATCGATTGAGCCGTTTTGAAGTTATTCTAAAAAAACGATTTTTGGAAAATTTTATTTTTGAGATTTCTCAAAATCTAGCGAACTGATTCGATTCAAATTTTTACGAAATTTAATGGCAATGATACTCTTTGGATCGCTACCTATTTCAATCCGATCGGTCAAGCCGTTCAAAAGTTATGAGAGGTTCACACACACACACACACACACACACACACACACACACACACACACACACACACACACACACACACACACACACACACACACACACACACACACACACACACACAACCGTGTAGGGAATAATAAAGCGCCGGGATTGGACGGAATCCCTAATTTAGTCTTGAAAACCATCATAAAGGCAGCTCCAACATTATTCCTAGACGCTTATAATGCATGCCTCAAGGAGGGGACTTTTCCTCGTAAGTGGAAACAGCAACGATTGGTACTGTTACCTAAAGGGAAAAAACCACCAGAAGAACCGTCATCTTACCGATCACTTTGCATGCTAGATACGGCGGGTAAGATATTTGAGCGCATAATTCATCAACGAATAGATGCAGTAGTCGACCCACTCTTGGCAGACAACCAGTATGGATTCCGGAAAGGACGATCAACCCTGGACGCGATCAATCTGGTTGTTAGCACGGCTAAAGAAGCGATCGCAGGAACTAGATGGAAGGGTGGCACAAAGAAGTATTGCCTGGTGGCGGCATTAGACATTAAAAACGCCTTCAATTCCGCCAACTGAAACTGCATTATGCAAGCTCTTCGAGAGAAAAACGTTCCAGAATACCTGTGTAGAATAGTGGCCAGCTATTTCACCGATAGAGTTCTTAAATACGACACGAAGAATGGTCCAAAAGAGTACGATATTACCGGAGGTGTACCCCAGGGCTCTGTACTTGGTCCACTGCTGTGGAATATCATGTACGATGGCCTATTGAGATTGAAATTGCCAAGAAGTGTAAAACTCATAGCGTATGCAGACGACGTAGCCGTAGTAATCGTCGCTAAACACCTTGACGAGATTAACAACATGTTCGACATCACCTTCGAGCGAGTCCATCGGTGGATGAATACGGTAAACCTGCATCTGGCCACACACAAAACTGAGGCAGTGCTTATATCCAGCAGAAAAGTGTTAGAGACCATCAAGCTGAAAGTCGGCGAACAAGAAATCACATCACAACCTTATATCCGATATTTGGGAGTGATGCTTGATGCCCGTCTCAACTTTAAACAACAAGTGGAATACGTCAGTGCCAAAGCGTCAGTAGTGAGGGCTAGTCTCGCACGACTGATGCCGAACGTCGGAGGCCCAAAGCAGAGCAGGAGACTACTACTATCATCAGTTGTCACATCAGTGCTCACATATGGAATATCCATTTGGGCAGACGCGCAAAGTTGCAAGAATCATGGAGAAAAGCTGGACCAGTATATCGACTGAGCGCTGTAAGACTAGCCAGTGCACTCCGCACGATATCAGAAGTAGCAGTGTGTGTCATTTCAGGAACTTTGCCGCTCAGAGTTCTAGCTGAGGAAAGACGGAACCTTTACCAACAAAAGAGGTCAACCACACTAAGTGCCGAGGAACTTAGAGCTGAAGAACGGCAGAACAGCATCGCACGATGGCAATCGCAGTGGGACGCCGCGACAACAGGAAGATGGACACACCGTCTCATACCGAAGATCGACGTTTGGCTAAACCGGAGTCATGGCGAGGTCAATTACTATCTGACGCAGATGTTGTCAGGACATGGATGTTTTCGGACGTATCTTCACCCACGAAGTAATGCCTAACGGCGGTTTCCATGAGGGATTAGAGGAAAGAGGAAAGGGGTTTAGGGTTTAGTGGGTAGGGGCGCTAGCGTCGAGTTTTAGTATGACGCTGCGTCGAGTCGCCACATATCCAGGCCAAACAACTACGCCTAGAATCCGAAAAAAGGATTCCCCCCCCCCCTACTGGGGGAAAAAAAACACACACACACACAGACGTACGGACAGCATCGCGGGAATAGTCAGAGAAGCTTCCTGTGACCTTAAAACGTCGAGATCTGATAAAAACTCGATTTTTGCAAAACGGGGTATAACCAATAACTTCCCGATTTTTGAAAATTTTCAATTTTCTTAGCGGGAAGTTAAAAAAATCAAAAATTTTTTTTGAATCACCCTAATATACACACATACATACATACATATAGACACAGTGACAACTTCGCGAGGGTAGTCAGGGAAGCTTTCTGTGACCTTAAAGCGTCGAGATTTGATGAAAACTCGATTTTTGCAAAACAGGGTAAAAACAATAACTTCCCGATCTTTGAAAATCTTCGATTTTCTTAGCGGGAAGTTAAAAAAAGTAGTCTGTACTTTTGACCGGACCTACCTGTCTTTATGTATTCTGACGCGCTGAATTCGAATCTGAAGTCAGTTTTGCCCGTACACCCTCAAAATTTTGAGTAAATTGCAAAACATAAAAATCGCCAAAAATTTGCCGTTTTGGTAAGAAAAAAATTTATGGAACTATAGAACAAGTGTGATTTTTGTGTATTTTGATCTGCTGAATCCAAATCTGAAGTTTATTCAAAACTATAAGCGATTTAAAATTCAAGTAAATTGCAAAAAAAACCCCTGAAAATTGCGAAAAATAGCAAAAATTTGAAAGTTAGAAGCTTGTGCCTGTAACCAGGGCACCTCCACGTGGTGACGGTGGGCAACAGAACCATCTGGCAGAGTCCCTGGGCTATCGACGTGGGTGCCGTCATGGCAGGCAAAAGCAATATGTGTTTTACGATGCAAGGACTCGGAATCCCAGTATCAGCATCTGGTCAGAGTGAGAAAGCAGGCTCGCAGGCGTCGTCGTCCAGTGACTGCAGCTCTTCATTAGTGGGTGACGACTTCTGAAGGGTATAATATTACAAGAAGAGTCCCTCACATATGTAACAAAAGTTCTGATTGGTTTTGTTACATATGAGGAGAGTTTGAAATAGCAAAGTACAGTACACCTTTTTCAAACAAATTGAAAAAGGTTTATGAAGATTGCTTTGGTATTCAAATTACCAACTGGAATGCAACCTGGGTACCACATACCGTTTGTGGTCAGTGTCACACGACGTTAATTTGTTGGGAGCAGACGAGAAATCAAGAGAGCTTAAAATTTTCGAAGCCCATGATATGGTCTGCACCAACAAATCAAAAGAACTGCTACTTTTGTATGACTAACGTTGCAGATTTTACTTCGACAACTAAACTTAAGATTCAATATCCCAACGTTCCATCAATTGTAAAACCTCAAAAAATTTTGGTTGTCGAAGAAACTACTACTCTTGAGCCGATGGATGAGGACGGAGAAGGGATGTAAGTTGACGACGTCTATGAAAAAAAACAGTTCTGAGGACGAAGAATACTTGCCCGATGTTGTTTGTCAAAATAAAGACTCTGAAACCTTCGACCAACTAGAATTAAATGACCTTGTGCGAGATATAGGGCTATCCAAAAAAGGATCTGAATATTTAGCGGCTGTATTAAAGAAGAAAAATTTATTAGCTAAAAAAACATCAGCTTATTTTTATCTCGATAGGAAGAAAGAGTTCCGAAAATTTTTCAATAACGATAGCGAAAATTCATTGGTTTACTGTTCAAATGTGAAAGATTCGGTTGATGAATTGAAACCGAACACATACAAAGACGATGAATGGAAGCTTTTTATTGATTCGTTAAAGAGAAGTCTCAAAGCTGTTCTTCTTCATAACGGAAACACGTACGCGCCGATTCCAATAGCTTACTCGACCAAACTTAAAAAAACTTATGAAAATTTACAGATTGTATTAAATAAAATAAAGTATTCGGAGAGCGGCATGATGGCCGAGCGGACTAAGTCATTGTCCCGTTAGTTCGTTCGTGCATCTTGTCGTGAGGTGAGGGTTCGATCCCCGACGGTTGTTCGAATAGTTCCAACACCAACCGTCGGAGATCGCTCCGGTAGCCGACTGTACTGGCATGGGTTTTCTCTGTGGTTTCCCCATGGCCACTATTCCAACAACCGATAGAAAGGGGTGAGAAATAGGGTAAATACAGTACAGAAAGCACAAGTCGGTCCACAGCCGCATTGGAATGAAGTTATATGTGCGAAAATCATATGTTAATTATAAGAAAGTGGAGAACATGTTGATAATAAAAAGTGGAGAACATGTTGATTATAAAAAGAGTGGAGAATATAAGAAAGACGTTGATAATATGTGTGTGTTGATAATAATGTAGTGAAACGGATGGCTGGGGTCCAATAAGTCAGTATTGGCAGGGTGCGAAGTATATGGTGGGGAGGGCTGGCGCTGACTACCACTTTTACGTGTAAATCTTATGGGAAGAGCATGATTTAACGCTAATGGCGACCACCGGAACTAAATTACTCCGTTTGATTTAACATAAGAAAAGCATGAAAAATGAGGGCAGCACCATCGTGCACCTGGCCAATACCAACAAGACGGCAGCACAAGTCGCTAGCGACAGCTACCATCTACTCAGCCTTGTAAAAATATGCCCAATATATACAAGTAAAAAAAAAAAAAAAAAATAAAGTATTCAGAGTATCAATGAAAAGTTTGTGGCGATTTGAAAATTGCAACGCTTCTGTTAGATCAACAATCAGGGTTTACAAAATATCCCTGCTTTTTATGCTTGTGGGATAGTCAAGATCGGAAAAATCGATCCTTCTAAATACCCACTACCATCACTTCATATTTAGATTGGTCTTATGAAGCCGTTCGTCAAAGCTCTGGAAAAAGATGGAAAAAGATGGCAATTGTTTTAGATATTTGGGAGAAAAGTTTCCGGCTCTTAGTGATGCCAAATTAAAAGAAGGAATTTTCGATGGGACTCAAATTCGGACTTGATTTCTAGACGATAACTTCGTTTATGAAATGAACAACATTGAAAAAGCAATATGATCAAGTTTTAAAGATATGTCACAAAATTTTTTGGGAAATAAAAAGAGTGAAAATTACGCAAATTTAGGTGAAGAGTTGTTGGACAATTACGATCCTATGTAATCAATTTGTAATATTCTCACAAATTTGATGTATATACATTAGAAATTAACTTTCTTTGTTGCTGTAAGATGGACAGCGGTGATTTCGGTCGAACTCACTTCCCCCCTCCCCGGCGGTGTGGTAGTAGCCCTGGACGGGGTGGTCGTGGTGAGTAGCATAAAATAAAAAAAAATTTGCTATTTTCTATCAATTTGTAATATTCTCACAAATTTGATGTATATACATTAGAAATTAACTTTTTTTTTTTTTTTTTTTTTACAAATTACAAATTACAAATATAGATATTACAAATTGATCCTATGGTTGCTTAATGAATCTTAAATTGTATTTCTTACATTCTTCAGCACTTTCAGCACTTTCCTGAAAATCTTGGCGACTACAGTGAAGAGCAAGGTGAAAGATTCCACCAAGACATAAATGAAATGGAAAGTCGATCTCAAGGAAAGTGGAATGTCAATATGGCAGATCAATGATGGCAGATCATTGCTAGACACTGAAGAGAAATGTACCCGAAGAAAAAAGAAAGCGAAAAAGAAACCTTTTGTGTAGGTCATTCAAAGACAAAAGGGTTGGACACAAGCGAAGAACAGCTTGAAAACAGAAAGATCTTTCCTTATCTTCGTATTGTTTTTAAAAATATTTTTTGATAAAAATAAATTTAATTAAGTTCAATCAATTTTTTTCATTACTACTTATATGTGCAATTTTCTGCATTAACTTAATTTTTTTGAGGGCTAAAGGACCAAATAAATTTTAAATTTATATTTATTTACAAATTTGTAAATCAAATAACGTAATATATATTTTGTTTTGATTTAAAAAATGATTTTCATCCCAACATCAATTTTTTGAAATTTTCAGAGATTTTTTGCTATTTACTTAAATTTTAAAAAGCTTATGGTTGAATAAACTTCAGATTTGAATTCAGCGGATCAAAATACATAAAAATCATACTTGGTCTGTGATTCAATAAATTTTTTTCTTACCAAAACTGCTAATTTTTGGCGATTTTAATGGTTTATTGCAATTTTATTAAAATTTTGAGGGTGTACGGGCAAAACTGACTGCAGAGTCGGATTCAGCGCGTCGAAATACATAACGATAGGTAGTTCCAATCAAAAGTACAGACCATTTTATTTTTGTTGTGGGCCGGTGTTATTTTTATTTTTAGAAACGAGAAATATTTTTAAATTTTTAGTATCATTTGAACTTTTCTGGTTTGTCAATTTACTCGTGTACACATTTGAATTAATCGGTTTTTATTGTCAAATGATTAATAAAGTGATCGAAAAATTTTAGAAAAACAAAATCTCAATACAATTCACACATGCAAATATGAAATAAATTTATGAAGGCAACTAACATTTTCTTTTATAAATTATCTGAAAAAATCTAGTTTGTTTGTTATAACTTATAACTATTAATTGTAAGCGAATATGTTGTAAAAATTGTTTAACATACTAATATTATAAATTTAACCCAGATTTATCATAGGCATTTTTATAAGAAAAAAATAGTATATATTTACCCTGAAAGAGAATTTTTAATTTTCGATTGCAACGTTTCTTCTAATATTCGATTGTTGATCTCAAGAAAAATCATTGTAATACGTGTTTTAACTTTAATAACAATAATGAGTCGTATAAATAAATATCCCAAAATATATACCAAAAAATAAAAAAGTTATCTTATAATACAATTGGGCGAGGATATTTGCACTTAGGACACATACTTCTGATATATCTATATTGCGGCGTGGTCAACGGGTGAGGACGGGTATATATAATGTAGGTATAGTATCTTTCACGGAAAAGTGGAAAAGTCCCTTTATCCACATTTTATGAACTTATATATTATATATATTTATATAATAAGTATGTAGTTAATTGTAGATGGGCTAAACGGAATGTATTTTCAGAAATCTTAATTGCTTAATTACTTTTAAAATTAATTTTGGAATCAAATAAAATAAAGTTCCCAAAAAAAAAAAAAAAGAAAAAAAAAAACATTCGACATACGACTATTGCGGAAGTTTTATATTACCGGATTCAAAATTTTCTCTAAAAATTTATTAGAAACAAAAAATTTCAGAAAATATCTTTATTGCAGCCTTCTCTTATTATAGAAATGTAAAATTTTAACATTAATTTGAATAAAATATCGATTGAATATCAGAATATTTATTTAAAATATTTATAAATTTGCATGTATGTAAGGATATTTCTATATCGTCTGCAGCAGTCAGCAGATATAAAAATGAATTTATACATGGCTGCGCTTAGACAGTTTAATGCTTGTTTATGTTAGTAAGGTTACTAATAGTGACCATTTGTTCCTCCGTTTCGGACGCATACACGCTTTCAGAGCTTTTGGCTTTCTCACCTTCACTATTCCCGGAAATATAACAGGAAAAGTAATGAGAATAATACAAAAAATTATATTTCGCAACCCAATAAGTAAATGAGCTGCTATTTGACAAGTCAGATTTCCGAAGCGAAGGCCACTACAAGTGTGGAATTTGAGAAAAACTTTAAATGCCGTTTTTACAAAACCAATAAGAAAATAGGTAAATAAAAAATTGGATACATTAAAAAATATACATACAATCAATTGATAAAAATTTTAAAAGATTGTAATTAGAACAATAAAATTCATAAAAACGGTTTACTTTTATCTACTCAATAGGACTTGTATTACTTGATATATACCAATAACAACAGCAACGCTGATAATAATAATGGAGGTTTAATCGTATGTCAATATATTAAATCACTTTAAATCTGTTTTATTAATTAATGTATTTATCATGATGGTCGTTTAGTAGGAGATAGATAAATAAACTTTTTCCTTGTCACTTGAATTTGTTTATTTTAAAAATAATTTTTTCTTTTTCTTATTTTTATATCGACTTCTATTTTTAAAAAATGGCAATTTTCTTACATAATAATGTGATTAAATCCTTATTTAAATCACCAATAAAATACTTTCTTAGATTTTCTAGCCTATTTACACCGGATTATTTAAGTGTAAGTATTTTTTTTAATATTTTTCACTGATATAGAAAATTAAATTATTTTCTTTTGTCTGTAGTTGCTAAAACCTAAAATACCGTTATATGGAATGGTGAATGTTCAAATTAAAGGTTACAATTATCCTACATTAGAAAATTTTCAACGATTAATTCATCAACATGCAGTACAGCTAGATATTGATATTGAAAATAGGTACGTAAAAAAGTGAAAAATTTTTGTAGTTGCTTTTTTTCATTGCATTTTTATAAATTAATTGAGTAAAATGTAATTTTCAGTTTTGCAACGCCTTCAAAATCACTTAAAATACAACGATTAAAAGATGTTAATACCGGTTTACAAATTGATTATCAACTAGAAGTTTATGAAAGAAATGTATTAGTAAGTGATGTATCATCGATTCGACTTCCCATGTTTATAAGATTATTAGAATCAACACTTCCAGAAGGAGTAACGTTAAAAGTTCAACCATGGGATTCGACAATTGAAAATAAACGATATATCCCTGATAAGGAACTTATAGAAGCAAAAACTGAATTAGAGAATATGCGTAAAAAATAAAAATCTTGATAAATTTAAGTTCTAAAAGTATTTTTAGAAAATAAGTCAAGAATTGCAAGGTAGTTTCAATACTAATTTTAATTAATATTTACATACAATCATGAACCATGTAATTATAAATTATATAATAATAATGTTTTGTAAATTAAAGTTCTTTTCGTATTTCTTTTATCCGATTTACAAGTTGACTTTTCCACATATCTTCTGTTACTGTACTAGCCCATTCCGGAATCGCTGTTTCAGGTAAAACAAAGTTAGCCATCATTGATTTCACTTGATTTATTTTTACAGGATCAAGATCAATATTAGAATTATTATTTGCAGATGAACTCCAAAGATGAAGAGTTTCTGGTGTAGGTTGTGATTGTAGTTCAGGTATTGGTACTGCTATTTGTGGATTTGAATCAATTATCGATGAAATCAATTCATCATCCTAATAAGAGCAAAATGATATAATTGACTGATTTTATGCGATTATTGTGAATTTAATTTTTTTTTTTAATTGTAATTACTTACTTCATTATCATTATCAGGATGATCAATAATCAAATCACTATCTGTTGGTACTTGAGACAATGGTAAATAACCCGCTGTTTCAATTTCATCATCATCACTGTCTGATTCATGATTTTCTGCTATTCTATTTATTGACGAATTTTCAGCTATGAAATCTTGATTCATTGGTTGATGCGTTGGTTCAGGCGACATAATTAATTCTAAATCTCTGTTATAGTAGAATAAACAATAAATTTGATAATTTATATTGATATTTATAAAATAAGTAGTATTATAATTTTTTAGTCCCTTAATTGGTGTTACATATCTAAGGGTCAGTTTTTCAACCCAGGGTTAAATTATTTCAATCATTGTGAATGTATATCTCTATGAGATATATGGGTATTAGGGTGGCCCAAAAAAACCGACTATTTTTTTTTTAGTCTTGAGTGAAAAAATGTTAGTTTCTAATGTTTTAAGAGCCCTCTCCAAAGGACAGCTCAAAAAAAAATTTTTAAGAGGTCGCTCCAAATTTTTTAAAATTTCAAAAATCGAATTTTTTTTTTTTTAATTTTTTTTTCTCGTTACGGTATAATTTTATAGATCAAAAAAAATAAATTTCTGAAAGTTTCAGCTCAAAATTTAAATTTTGAAAGGTCGCTCATAATTTTTTTTTTTTTTCTTTAATTAGTCATATCGCCAGCTTTAACTGTTGGGAGTGATACGGTGGGGTTTTTTTGGTTTGTAAAAATCTCAACTTACGCGGCAAGGGTCAAATCTCAACCAAGTTGGTTTCTAAGACCAGCTTGGGATTCGAAGGTCGCTCGAAAAAATCTAAACTAATGCACTAATAAATTGAAAAAAATTATGAGCAACCTTTCAAAATTTAAATTTTGAACTGAAATTTTCAGAAACTTATTTTTTTTAGTCTATAAAATTATACCGTAACGAGAAAAAAAATAAAAAAAAAAGTTCGATTTTTGAAATTTTAAAAAATTTGGAGTGACCTCTTAAAAATTTTTTTTTGAGCTGTCTTTTGAAGAGGGCTCTTAAAACATCAAAAACTAACATTGTTTCACTCGAGACTAAAAAAAAAAAAATAGTCGGTTTTTTTGGGCCACCCCAAAGGGTATATATTCACAATGATAAAATAATTTAACCCTAAGAGACAATTGATTTTTTTTTTTGGAAAGATGTTAATTCCTTAAAAAGTTTTTAAAATTGATTGGTTATAATATTTAAATTTGACCCGCAAAATTTTTGTCAACTATAATAGCAGGTTAATCTTAAAAATATAGAACGTTGCGAGTTATTAATTTACATAAATAAATGACACTTAAATCAGTAGACATCTGAGTATTTTTATAACAAATCAATTATGATAAAAAAAAGACTTCTGAAAATTCGCATTTATAATTTTATTTGATTTCTACGTGTAAAATTCTTCTACTACATTTTTTTCACAATAATTCAATTGTTATAAAAATCTAATAAATTTTAAAGATGTCTGTTGACCTCAGTGTCATAAAAATAAATACCAATAGGTAAACAAAAATTTCTTAACAATATGTTAGACAGTAATGGGGAATGCAGGACATTTCAATAAGCGTATAAAGCTGCCTCCCTGATAATAAGTGAAAATTGAAACACAAAGATTTAAATATCCAACCTTCTTCCAAGGTGTGTACACTATTTTTCACTATTTACATTTGTTATCGAAATTTTTATTTTTGTCTTATGAATTACGAAAATATACATCAAAACAAATTCACTTGTCACTTTTAAGGTGTGTTTGCATTTTTGTCGCCGACCCTTTAAGTTAGGTACACACAGTGTTGGCAAACAAACTCGTGAAAAATTATTAGGGTATCAGGGCCGTAAAATTATGGTATTTTCAATAAAATTATTGTACATTTTAAGATTAGATTTGATCGTCGCCTGAAAGCTTTAGTTTAAAAGAGAGTCACTGAAGTAATTTTATTTAAATGATATTCCGACAATTATTGAACAAAATTTTTTAAAAATGCAATTTTTCAGTCAAATATCTATATTGGCAGGGTGTGAAGTATATGGTGGGGAGGGCTGGCGCTGACTACCACTTTTACGTGTAAATCTTACGGGAAGAGCATGATTTAACGCTAATGGCGACCACTGGAACTAAATTACTCCGTTTGATTTAACATAGGAAAAGCATGAAAAATGAGGGCAGCACCATCGTGCACCTGGCCAATACTTGAAAACTCACTCATATGTAGTTATTGGTAAGGCGGGAAATTTGACTCAAACATCTTATTAGTTTCATTAAGATCGTGCTAATGAAAATAATTAAGATCATGTTAAAGAATAATGATGTAAACATAGTTTATTATTGATATTTTTGTTATTAAGCATTAAGCATTCAATGATATTCATTTATTTCCAGAAACTTTTTCTTTCAGTCGTATATTTAGAATATAGCGTATAAAAATACATACATACATAAAACTTAATACGTATTTATATTTTGTGAACGTTTGTAACCGTATTCGGAAAAAATACATGGCGCTGACTGTACACTCGTTTCCATAAATGCTTGTGAACTTTGTGAACCTGGCACCTGAAAATCCATTTTTCTTGTTTTTTTACTAGCTAATCCTTTGCTTGTCGTTTGTTTTTCATTGTTCTTTAAATCCTAACACAATTAAGCTGTACCGCTTTTTTTTTTAAATAATACTCTGCGTTCAATTTCCATTTTCAATCACAAAACGCTCCATAAGCGACACCAACGGGGAGCTTGGCATTATAGAAGCATATTAGAGATTAGCTTCCATTTAACTTAAGTTTTTAAGTTCAGACTCCTTTCTCCTATTCTCTATGGTTTTAATTGTGTACAAAATAGGTATACTCTCAATGCCCAATGCTTAGTTCAACCAAATACGACCAGCAAATCAATTGCTTATGGTCATAGTTGAGTTTTACCCAAGGGGTTGATATTTTTAAAAGTTTTAATTGCTTAATTGCAATTACAGATTTATAAATAAAAAACAATTTTTTACCGTTATAAAAATAATCATGGGTGTTGATGTCGAAGTTATATCCCCAGGAGATGGTAATTATTATTTTCTTCTAATTCTTAATTGTAATAGTTGTATGTAATTTAATTTATAGATTATTTTATTTTAGTGCACCATTAATATACTCGTCTGTAATTTTTTCTATGAAATTCAAAATTTTAACAACTTTCTAATTCTTTGCAAAAGTAAAAAAGTGCTATTCGGCAGCCGAAGTAAAAGTAGATTTCCTACTTGAATAAAATCAAAACACTGAGAATACAAATACTTCAATCACATTGACAGAATCCCTTTTCCTTAAGTAACGAAAAACGAATGCACTAGTAAAATTTCATTAAATACCTACAGACGAAGAGGTTATTTTCAGTCTAGGAGCATAAAATGGCATTCAAATTAAAGCTCGCTTAATGAGATTGAAAATGCAATTTACAAAAAATTCGATAAGTTATTTCATTCAAAAATTATCCGTGAAAAAAAAAATGCCAAAATATAAATTTTTACGATTTTGAAAATTTTGAAACGCTGGAATTTCTGAACTACTTGACCGATTAAGCTCATCTTTTCTTTGAACTTGACCTTGGTATTTTTCGTCTAAAAATTAAGTATTTTGAGTTCGGAAAAGATCCATTATGAATTGGAGACGCTACCGTCCGGACAGGCCACGTTATATATATATATTTTTTTTTTTTTTTTACAAAAAAAAATTTTTTTTCAAATTTTTTAATTTTTTTGTTTGTCTTTTTAATTTTGAAATTAATTTTTTTTATGGTTTTTTTTTTTACTATTTATCTATTATTGGCGGTGTTATGAGATGATATCTGAAAATATAACATACATTATGATCATAAAAAATTGAAGTCAAAATTTGAATTTCTAGGTTTAATTTTATTTATGACTTTTGCAAGGTTTTTTTTTTTATTTTTTTCGGGGTCTAAATATTTTCCAAGAATAAGTCTCAATTGAGCTAGAAATCAGTTTCATTGTAAGAGATTTATCTGTATTTGGCATAACGCAATGATACTTTTGTGCACCTGTGATAGTTTTAGCTTTAGAATAATGTATATAGGTCATTCCATGCCAAATCACCTGATTTTAAAAATATATTTTTTTGATCCGGTTGAATTTTTTTATATGTTTTTGTATATATTAAGACACCTAATCCTAAATTTTGAGCCCTTAATTTTCAAAAACCTTGTAGATACGAATTTTTGAAAATCGCGAAAAAATAACGATGAGGTAATTTTCAGAAATTCATAACTCCTGATTAAATTATCGTAATTTCATTTTGCAAGTGGCTATTTTCTTCGTTTTTAAATGTAGTTTTAAAAAAAAAAAATTTTTTTTCACTATTTTTTTTTACATTTTAACTCAAATTTTGACTTTTTTTGAAGACCGACATTTTTAATTTTCTTGCAAAAAATATATGTTTCACTAGACTGTAAAACAAATTTTTTAAGCCCATTGTCAAATGGGGATTCAAATATCTCCGATTTTTTAAACAACTTTTTCGAATTTTTTTAATAAAAAATTCGAGTTTTTTAAAGATTTTTTTAATTTTTCACCAAAATTTCAATGTAAATATGGACAAATAATATTTTCCTACTGTGCCAATGATATAAATTACAACCTTTTATTGATATGTTGCGACAAAAATTTGATGACAGAGTATTTTTAACCCAAAAAGCAAACGAAGGCTCTTTTTCTATACCTAGCATCATTGCCCGGGAAAAAATGATCAGACCTGATTAGACATGAACAGGCATGAGCCTCCTTCAGGCATGAAAAATGACCATGCCTGATCAGACATGGTCAGGTCTGAAAGCCTATCGTTACTTTTGAGTAATTATTTTGCTTAATTTTATGGATATAATAGTACTTAATAGAGTCATATGCAATTCTCTATAATGAATTAAAATAAAAAAAAATGATTACATATAATTGTACGGCTGTAACACCAGCAGTCGACCATTCAACTACTAATCACGCTCAATGCTGCTTAACTTTGGTGATATCCGTGCGCCTTGAAGTCCCCGCTTGCTGTGCTGCTATCTTATGTGACAACAATTCTATGAAGTACATAGCGTATCAAATAAGTTTATCATAAATATAAGATAAAAATTGATTTTATAATATATTTTGATAGGGTAAAAGACCCCATTAGTGGCGGGGACCCCATTACTGACACTTTCTTTGATTTTGGTACTTATTGAATTAATAAAATCATTATTTTTAATAATGAATATATTATTTCTAATCTTTAAGATCTTTAGATCAAAATAATGTTTAATTTTTATTCCAATTAGAACCTTTTTTCATTGGAAGAAAAAGTGCCACTAATAAGGGGTAAAGGTGCCACTAATGGGGTCTTTTACCTTAGTCCTAATTTATTTATTTAATTAACCGAATCTCATTATAACATCACATTTATTTAAATAATAAAATAAGTAATGATTTTAATATTAGGCAGGAGCAAAGCAGACCAAAACATTCAATAGGAAATGTAACAAATTTTTATTATCCGTTTAAAAGTTATTCCATGAAAAGGACTTTTGAAAAAAATTTTTTTTGTAGTTTTTTTTGCGATTTCTGAAAATCTACCGGTCCGAATCGTTCCAAAGTATATTCAAAATCTAAGTTCACTCAAGCCTTTCCGGGATATCAGGCGTTTTGATCCCCCGACAAAATATCCCCAAGACAAAAATTACCCGACAAAATATCCTTCAAATTCGTTATAGTTATCGAAAATTTAAATAAAAGAAAAAAATTATCAAAAGGCGCAATGATAAAAGGGCACAACACGATAACAAGCGTTTATTTTAGTCTAATGTCGAATAAACACACACAAAAACCGTGTTAAAAGGGCGCAACACTATCACCCGTGTTTGTGTTTGTCTAATGTCGAATAAACACACACAAAAACCGTGTTAAAAGGGCGCAACACTATTACCCTTGTTTTTGTATGAATATACATACACAAAAATTATGATTATAAATTGATTAAAAATATAAATGAAATTTTTTGATAATTTCTTTTGCCATAATTTGTAAAAAATTATGTGGCTATTTAGGATATTTTGTCGGGTAATTTTTGTCTTGGGGATATTTTGTCGGGGATATTTTGTCCGGGGATATTTTGTCGGGGGATCAAAAATCATGGAACCCTTTCCGGATGGCATCAACCGCGATCAAATCGGTCAAGCCGTTCAAAAGTTACGAGAGGTTTACATACATCCACACACTCTTTTTTGAAAACTCGATTTTTATAATTGTTAAATAATAATTTTTAAAATTCTAATAACAATCAATGCTTATGACTAATGCTTATCATTTTGTAAATTTTCTTTTACCTAAATATTTTTTTTTACATCTAATGACGGCTTAAAAAAAAAAAATTGTTAATTTAACAAAACGATGTTGATTTGGTTTAATTGTCCATTGAGCTTAATATTAATGAATAACAACCTGAGAGCTTAATTTGTTCTGATTTCAGGTCAAACCTATCCAAAAACGGGACAAGTCGTTGTGGTTCATTACACAGGTATCTCCACATATTGTTTTATAATTTAGTCTTTCGTAAGTCCATATGATGTTATCAGAATCAAACGATATTATTTTATTTGACAAGTATCCATTAAAGTGTTTTACAATACGGATAGAAAGATTTTCTATTTTCATTTTTCATAGTCTCGCATATATTTATTTTCTTAAGCAGATATTAAAGTTTATGAAATTAATTTTAACTTACACTGTTACAATATTATTTATAGAAGTTTCATTCACTTTAAATTATCTTTTGTAATTTTTCGTTTAACTTAATTTGTAAGTAGCAATATTTAATGAAAAAATTTTTTTAATTAACTCGGGTATAGTGTACGTTCCCTGATAAAAAAAAAAGTATTGAGACAAAGAAAAAAATATTGAAAAGTATTGGTTTTCTAGTCAATCCAATACTTTTTCCTTTGTCCCAATACTTTTTTTTATTCAGGGTTTTATTTGTGAAGAAACTTTAAATTGATTGAGTAGTTTCAAATATATTCTGCATACAAAAAAACAAATTTTTTCGTGTAGTATGAACATAAACAAATAAAATTTTGGCTAGTTCTATTCAGTTTAATTTTATGAAATCAATATGTATTAACAATATTTAAATAAACAGGTACATTTACAAATGGTCAAAAGTTTGACTCTAGTCGTGACCACGGAATGCCATTCAAATTCAAAATTGGAAAGGGTGAAGTAATTAAAGGATGGGATCAAGGAGTTGCTCAGATGTCAGTTGGCGAGCGTGCAAGACTTACTTGCTCACCAGACTTCGCATATGGAAGTCAGGGCCATCCTGGAATATATCCTTTGATATTTAAATATTAATTTTTGGTTTCGTTGGATAGTAATAAAAAAAATAAAATTTATAATATTTATTCCTTGACAGAGATACAATATTCCACCAAATGCAACTCTAATATTTGATGTAGAGTTACTCCAAGTTCAACCTTGAACTACTGTAAAGCCGTTACTTCATGAACAAAATTCTCTTCAACAACAGTTCCTTTAATCAAGAATATTCGATGAAATAATGCTTTTGATGTTATTTATTAATAAATTGTCACACCATGTATAAGCCTGCGTGTCTGCTTCATTCGGCCATCTATTCTTACATTTATTATGATAATGATGATAATATTAATGATGATTTCTTCTTTACACCTGATTATTTTAATCAATTTTTTATTATTTTATTCGAAATGCTAATACCTACTCCAAAAATTTCCAAAGTAATTAAATCATAAGCAAAAAAATTTTTTCAGTAAACTTTAAAGATTTGAAAATTATTAATCAGTATGGTGAATAAAATTCTTTTCTAAAATATTTTTTTAATTATACCCTTATTGACAAAAAATTTCACACGCGTAACGAACAACGCTCTTACGTTAGTTTTTAATTGGAGTTCATTGATTATATATTCTTTATATATATTCTTTATTTCATCAACGCTGCGTTTGGTTCGATGTCTTAAGTGACTCTGATAGTAAAAAATTTATCTGTTTGCGTCTGAGGGATGCCATTTTTATATGCACTTGTACAGTAGAACCTCGATAAGTCGAACCTCGATAACTCGAAAACCTCCGTAACTCGAAGAAATATTTCATCCCCTTCCCTTCAAGCCATAAAACCTCCGTTGCTCGAAATTTTTACCCTCTATAAGTCGAAATAATTAGTGAGTCCCTACAAGCTATTTCTGTACATTTTTACCCTCCATAACTCGAATACACACACTTGGACCTCTTTATCTCGAATTTTAAGTTATTACCGTATTTAAGTATCTGATTAGGATTACCAGTTTTACGAAATGGTAATGGAATTTATAGCTGACGTCAGGTTCTCTGTTGGCGATTGTAAAATTATCATACCCTTAGACTTAGTTACGATTCACTGCAATACACATCAATTTTGACAGCTCTACGTGAAAAGAAATTGATAAATAATGAGTGTAAAACGTAAACTTAAAACTCTTACTCTTTCTGAAAAACTACAAGTGCTCGAAGCAGTGAAGACTAGTAAAAAAAAAAAAGGATGTTGCAGAACAATTTGATATACCTTTAAGTACTCTTTCGACAATAATAAAAAATGAAGTAGATATAAGGAAGAAAGTTGAGAGTGGTAAAAGTTTGTCGTGTAAAAGACGGCGAATTTCTGAGTTTCCCGGTTTAGAAGAGTGCTTATTGAAATGGTTTAAACAGTGTCGGCATGAAAATATAAGTATTAGTGGACCATTATTACAAGAAAAGGCAGAAATATATTCGACGTCTTTAGGATTTTCTGATTTTAGAGCAAGCAATGGATGGCTGGAAAAGTTTAAACGTAGGCATGATCTTGTTTTCAAAAAAGTTTGCGGGGAAAGTGCAAGTGTAAATGTTGCAACTTGTAATAAATGGACAAATGACAGATTGAAAGATTTTTTACGTGATTTTGAGCCTGAAAATGTCTTCAATGCTGATGAAACAGCTTTATTTTATAAATGTCTTCCCGACAAAACTCTAACTTTTAGAGATGATAAATGCCACGGTGGTAAGCATAGCAAAGAACGCTTAACAATTTTACTCGCTGCAAACATGACAGGTACAGAAAAACTCTCACCTTTAGTGATTGGGAAATCGAAAAAACCTCGTTGTTTTTCAAAATGCAAATCTCTGCCATTGAAATATGAAGCGAATACTAAAGCATGGATGACTTCTGCAATCTTCAGAGACTGGCTCATGGGTATCGACAAGAAAATGACTAAAGAAAAAAGAAAAATCCTATTATTTCTAGATAATTGCATGGCACACAACGATATTCCTCAAATGACATCAGTAAGAGTAGAGTTTTTACCTCCAAACACGACATCAAAATTGCAACCGATAGATCAGGGCATTATAAAAAATTTCAAGTCATTATACCGTAAAGAAGTAGTCAGGAGTATGTTGCAAGATTTGGAAGAAAAAAGAGATTCTCGTATAGATGTATTGCAAGCCATGCGGATGGCCGATAAAGCTTGGCGAAATGTGACTGCTACTACCATCAAAAACTGCTTTGCTCACTGTGGATTTTCTTCATCAATAATCGAAGAAGAAGTTGAGGATATATCTCTGCAACCTCCTGAAGAATGGGATACAGTGGCGCCTAAAATATGTTTCGAGGACTTTATTATATGTGACGATGGAGTGATGACTGCTGGAATATTATCCGACGAAGGGATTCTTAATTCAGTATCTGAAAGTAATGAAAGAGATGAAGATGAGATAGAAGATCCAAGTAATATAACATGCACTCAATTAGTTTCGATCAAAGAGGCTAGAATAGCATTAAATACGTTACGTAATTTTATAGAACAAACAAGTAACTCGGAAGAAAAAGAATTTTCTGCTCTTTGTATTTTAGACAATGCAATAGATAAAGAACAGCCTTATTTAAAGCAAAAAAAAATAACTGATTTTTTCCAATAAGTTTTTTGAATAAATATGTTGATTATATATGGAACTTGAATTTTTGTATGTGCATGTATTCGACTTTTTCCTTTCTGTTTGTCACCTCCCTAACTCGAAACCCTCTATAACTCGAAAACTCTATAACTCGAATTTTTTTTGCTCTCCCTTGGAGTTTGAGTTATAGAGGTTCTACTGTATAATGTTTTACTCTACAGTCGTTTCTTTAAGAAAATTGCATGCGCGTCGTGTATCGCACATGCGCAGTGACTTAGCTTTACATACATAATACGTCTTGTACATATTATGGAGGGTAGAAGTACTTCTACCTTCCATAGTACGTATTAAATACGTTTGTCGTAATAATTTTATCAACTATCAATCTTCTTAATTACCCTACCGTAGCGGCTGAAGCTGTTTTACTGTAGTATCTGTATTTGCCGGTGTAGCGTATATAGCAACGAGAGAAACCATAAAAAAGATAAATCAGCTATCTCTGGGGTTGAAATCTGCATCTGACCAGTGCCCATTTCATAGGTTCGACATTCTACGGATCTGATCGTTGAGACATAATATCAGCTAATTCGATTTTTTAGTAATAACTAAGAAATTACTAAATAAAATTTGGCAAAATCCAATAGTGCACGCCTCATAATGCTCATTTAATTTTCAAAAAAAAAAAAACAAGTCGTATCACCGACTTATGAGAATTAAATGGACAATTCAACAAAATTTGCTTTAATCATAAATTGAAGTATTTCGCGCCTCTTTTTGTCTAAGACTAGCTGACCCGGTGAACTTCGTATCACCTACAATATATTTTATTACACCTTTAGAACAGCGATTATCAATCTTTAAACTCTAATCTACTTTGATAAAGAATATAAATACTGGCTGCATGAAGTGCAGTTAGAATTTTGTCAAGTTATTAAATGAAACTCGCTTCTCATTATCGCCTGAAAATCAAGATCCCAAAAAATGAACACTGAATTTATGAAATTTTTTTTTATCCATATATACAGTAGATAGACGATTAAAAATTTTAGATCTGTTGATTTCCTTACCTGAACTTTCGAGGTTTTCAAAAATTTTATTCTTTCGAAAACATCCCTGAACTATAGCGAACAAAACAATAAGAAAATTGTTGAAATCGGTCCAGTCGTTTTTGAGTTTTAGCGAGACTAACGCACAGCTACTTTTTTTTTTTTATTTATAAGATGAGAAAAATAGGGTGCAAGTGCACCACTAAATAGATAACCGAGCGCCAATACGTTGCTTAAGGTAGTACCTCCACGAAAAGCATATTTCAAGAAACTTATGGAATTTTTTTTATCGAAAGATAAATCCGTACCACTCGAGTGATGCAAATAGATTTCATACTAACTTTACCATCTCTCCATACCTCTACGTGTAGAAGATGCAATTTCAAAAATTAATTACTCAAAAACGGCGCGGTGGCCTCGATGTTGGCCGAGCGGTTCAATGCGTTGGTCCATTCGTACAATTCATGTGGCAAGGCGCGGGTTCGATCCCCAGCGAGTCCAAAGATTTTTCACATTTGTTGATATCTTTCGATTCTCTGAGGTTCGCTCCAGCGCCGACTAGGTTAAGGCAAGTTCCTAACCAACACAGCTACCCACCACACAATCTACCAACGGCCGAATAGGAAAAAATACCCAGAGCCAAAAGAATAATAATAATAATAATAATAATAATAATAAAAACGGTGCGGTGAATTGATCTGAAATTTTGGTGGTGAATTATTAATATATTTATCTTTCGATAAAAAAAATTCCATAAGTTTCTTGAAATATGCTTTTCATGGAGGTACCACTTTAAAAGAACAGCCTTATGTAGTCGCTCGATTCAAGCGACAAATTAGGTCACGTGACATAATTTTAAATTTCCAGCAACTTCAAAAAATTCAGCGACCAAGTCGCTGCGACAATCAGTAGCGACTTTTTTGTACTTTATTTCATTATTCTTCTGTATCTCCTTATTATTCTCCTGTGGTAATATGATAATAATAATAATTATAAATATAATAATTATGATAAGGGAGGGATGCATACTGTCGGAGATAGTAATACTCACACTGCGCTGATCGTCGATTCATCGCGCATGCTAGTTGCGCCGACACATACACACGTATGCATGCATATCGGCATATACGTTTTCTCTAACCATTTTCGCAGCTAGTCGTCAAGTCTATACACATCGTGTAATATATATATGAATTTATAGATTCGAGTTATTTTTTCATAGAAAATTTTAAGCCCATACTAAATTAAAATAACAGATTAGATAATTTTGCTTTTTGAATTTCAAATCTAATAATTAACTACACTGTGTATTACATTTAGAAAAAATTGTTGCGTCATCCTGATGCATGATAGGTAAATATTTTTCAAGTGACATTTTGATAAGCAAAATAATTATGAATATATTCAAGTATTTTAAGTTAAAAATATCCAAGTATTTACTGAACTAACTATAGTCATTCTATAAGAGTTATGAAATTTCAACATACCATGTAATAGACGTGTAATCTCTATAGCTCATCATGGCAGAAATTAGTTTCTTGATTATTTTGTACACCAGTATTATAAGTAAGTCGATTGAAAAAATTATACATGGTATAATTTCATTTTGTGACAATATTTATTATTTAGTATCTGCTGAACACTGTGTACCTCGGAACTTTGGAGATGATAGTAATGTTTGTGTATGCAATGCTACATATTGTGACTCAGTAATATTACAACTACCTCATGATGGACAGTTCAGAATATACGAATCTAGTAAGAGTGGTCAACGATTACAATCAAGACTTGACCATTTCGATACAATGATGGAAAACGGTATAAAACTTTATTTACAACTTGAAAAAAAATATCAAGCTATTCATGGCTTTGGAGGTGCATTTACTGATTCCGCTGGAATTAATATTGAGAGTCTCAGTGATTCAACTCAAGAAAAATTATTGCAGTCAGTATATTTTATATAATAATACATTGGTAAATTTTCATAAGTTCAATATGTCTAAAAAACAATTTCATTTTTAGATCATATTTTAGTGAAGGTGGAAGCAGATATAATTTAGGCCGCGTTCCGGTTGGAGGTACTGATTTCTCTACAAGGCCTTATACGCTTGACGACACTCCGGAAGATATTTCATTGAAAAATTTTTCATTAACAAAAGATGATACAGATTACAAGATACCATTTATGAAGAGAGCTCTTGAAATAAATAATGAATTGAATTTTATAGCTGCTTCATGGACAGCACCCGCGTGGATGAAAACAAATAATAATTATACTGGATTTTTAGGATTTTTAAAAAAACAGTACTATCAAACATATGCTGAATATTTAGTTAAATTTTTGGAAATTTATAAAAGTAGAGGTCTAAAAATTTGGGCTATATCTACAGGGAACGAACCTGCAAATGCTTTTGTACCAGAATTAGTCAAATTTAATGACATGGGTTGGACTCCTAATACAGTAACACCATGGGTTATTAACAATTTAGGACCAACTATAAATAATTCGACATCGAATGAAACAATTATTTTAGCATTAGATGATCAGCGGTTTGATTTGCCTTGGTATATTCAGGCAATGTATGAGTATAGTAACGAAATTGACAAATATATTGCTGGTATTGCTACCCATTGGTACATGGATAATTATTTTTCAATTGATTTATATGATCGAACTCATTCTGCATTTCCAAACAAGTTTCTTCTTATGACAGAAGCATGTACTGGAAGTGCATCATGGGACATTCCAAAAGTTCGATTAGGATCTTGGCAAAGAGGCGAAAGATATATCACAAGCATCATAGATGTAAAATTAAAATTTTTTAATTTTATATTTAAATATTATATCAGAATGATTCATTAAAGTCACTTCTTACTTTTTATTAAGAATAACGAAAAATTTTTCTCATAATATAAAAAAGACATTTGACAGAGGCTAAAGACTATATTTAAAAATGCTTCAACGAACTTATCAAAACAAAATTCATCAAGTAAGGACTCAAATTTCCTACAATACTTTCTGAGATTAGAAAACGGGAAAAAAAAATTGGGAAACGGTTGACCCTAAAGGCCATCCCTGCAACTTCCCGCTAATTTCATACTTAAGCGCTCAAAATTGCACTTATTACGTTTTTGTAGTTTTTTTGGTGCTAGGTTGTAATTGTGTTGCGCCCTTTTAACAAGGTTGCTGTGTGTGTTTATTCGACATTATACCAACACAGAAGCTTGTAATTGTGTTGCGCCCTTTTAACAAGGTTGTTGTGTGTGTTTATTCGATATTATACCAACACATAAGCTTGTAATTGTGTTGCGCCCTTTTAACAAGGTTGTTGTGTGTGTTTATTCGACATTATACCAACAGAAGCTTTCTACCGTGTTGTGTCCTTTTATAATGTTTGTTGTGTGGGTTAATGATGAACCTGTATATCTAGTATAACTATACTAGTATAACTAGTATATAGTATACTAGTATACTAGTATAACAATAAAAATTAATAGAGTTATTAAAATGGGGGGCTCCGCCCCCCAACCCTCGCCAGGGCTTCGCCCCTGGACCCCATCAAAAATTGGACCCCTCCAGTGGAGATCAATTATCGTGCGGATCAATCGTCTGCGGATGAGTGGTCGCGTCACCGATTAAAGTGGGGAGCTCCGCCCCCCAATCCCCGACGGAGCTTCGACCCTGGACCCCCAGAAATTATTTCTTTTATATCAGAAATAATTTTCCTCAAATTTTATTTTTGTCATTAGTTGTTTTGTCGGAGTTATTTTGGGATAGAGTTATTATGTCAGGAGTAATTTTGTCCGGAGTTGTTTTTGTCGGGAGTTGTTTCGTCCGGAGTTATTTTGGTACGGAGTCGTTTTGGACAGTAGTTGTTTTGACCGGAGTTATTTAGGGCGAGTTGTTTTGACCGGAGTTGTTCTGGACCGAGCTGTTTATGACGGGCACCAGTTTTTTTGAGAATTCTCAGAATCTACAGGTTCAAATCGGTCCATACTTAGAATTGGCCGTACTTAGAACTGCCTGCTATCTTTAAGCGGAAAACGCTTGATAAATTTTTTATCATAACATTTTAAGCTTTTCGAGCACAAAAATAAAACCTATAAATTTCTCTTAAAGCTCGAAAATTTAGTAGTTGTATTAATAGAACACTTTTTTGAAAATTTTGAACAGACACACACATAGTGACATCGTGAAACCGATTAATTTTTCGTATCTATTGTCTATTTCTATGTCTATTGCATTGCAGTTTTTAACTTCCCGCTAAGAAAATCAATGATGACCTTTAGGGTCAACTGTCATCCTAATTTTTAGTAGATTTCATAAAAATCTAACTATCGCAGCCGTCCTCATGGCACAACTTTTGAAAAATTTAGTCATTTTCTGACTCAGTTTGTCGAGCTTAGTCAGAAAATGTATATAGTTCAAAAGTTTATATATATATATATATATATTCATACGATATAACGCGGCTTGTCAGCACGATAACTATTTCAATTTATAACCGATTCTTTTCAAACTCAACATGCTTCATCTATCGATCAAGACCAAGGTTAAGTTCGAAGATGAGCTTAATTGGGCGAGTAATTTGGAAATGACAGGATTTCGAAATTTTGAAAATCGTAATAATTGATGTTTTTACTACTTCAACTTGGTATAATTACTGAAGTATACAAGATGTCAAAATTCGGTAAAATGCATCGTAAAGCTCTTTTAATTATAAGCTTCAATTTTCACTACTCAGAAGTGGTAATAGCCTCAATATTACTCCTTTTAGAGTTCGTTTAATGAAACAGTTTTACTGTTGCAGCCGTTTTAGTTTTTTTTTTTTTTTCGTATACTATCCTAGTAGTTTTTTTCTCTATTCATCATGAAATCTACTCCCGTTTCGGCTGCCGAATGGCCTTTTTTTTTTTAACTTCCCGCTAAGAAAATTGAAAATTTTCAAAAATCGGGAAGTTATTGGTTTTACCTCGTTTTTCGAAAATCGAGTTTTTTTTTTTTTTTTTTTTTTTTTTTGTATACTATCCTAGTAGTTTTTTTCTCTATTCATCATGAAATCTACTCCCGTTTCGGCTGCCGAATGGCCTTTTTTTTTTTTTAACTTCCCGCTAAGAAAATTGAAAATTTTCAAAAATCGGGAAGTTATTGGTTTTACCTCGTTTTTCGAAAATCGAGTTTTCATCAGATCTTGACGTTTTAAGGTTTTAGAAAGTGCCCGTGCCCGTGCCCGTGCCCGTGTGTGTGTGTGTGTGTGTGTGTGTGTGTGTGTGTGTGTACGGCCGTATGTAAGCCTCTTATAACTTTTGAACGACTCGACTGATTTCATCGCGGTTGACGACATACCAAAGGGTTTGACTAAACTTAGATTTTGAATACAATTTGGACCGATTCCAACCGGTAGATTTTGAGAACTCTCCAAAAAACTAAAAAAAAAATTTTTTTCAAATGTGGTTTTTTTAATAACTTTCAAACGGCTTTATCTATCAGTTCCACAAACTAATCAGCTCTTAGTATCAAAAAACCACGTCGATTGCCACCAAGCTGGTCAAAATCGAATGATTTGTTTGTGAGTTATGGTTAACGAAAAAAATCGAGATAAATGTTTTTTTCAGAATTTCTATGTCATTTTCAGTCTGACCAGTTGAAGCTCCAAGAATCTTTAAAAAGCTCAAATAGCTGCGTTGAATGCCGTAAAATTTTGGAATTTTCAATTTATTACTTAACGTTTGTCAAAGCAAAAACTCAAAATTTTTGCCACAACAGTCATCTCTTTGATCTCGAAGAGCTCAAAAACAAAATGAGTGAAATGTTGAGCGCTTAGGTATAGAGTTAGCGGGAAATTGCAAGGATGGCCTTTAGGGTCAACCGTTTTCCTAATTTTTTTATACAGTATATCAATATGTTATAGATGTGAAAACGATGAAATTTATGGAAAATTTTGCTTTCTGTACCCGGAAGAGTCATTCCGCTGGATCATTTTTAATTGAAAAATTAAAGAAACAAAAAAAAACTCGAATTCGCTTCGTGATTTAAACGATTTTTGTAGATTGACCCTATTGTTTTCAATATAGAAAAAAATTTGCAATATAAATATTTCTCAAAAGTAATTATTTTTATATTTTATTTTTCGACTAGTGACTGTTTTTGATAAAAATGTATAGCAAATTGAGTAGTATTAAGCTTTTGATTCTAAACTACTTTTTAACGCATAACAACTAAATTATAAAATACATTCTTCTTATCAAAACTTTTTCAAATCGTTATTTAAATTGAACTCGTAAAGTAATTGATATTTTTTTGTTATTATAAGTAATAGCAATAACACACTGAATTTTGGAAAAATTATTGATCACTTAATCCGATAAGAGTAATCGATACACATTATTTCAAAACATTTCAATTTTTATATGCCTAAAAAAAAAAAAATACTGAGTTTTGTACTATTTGCTCACTAAATATAACCAAAAGTTTAATAAAACATTTGGTTAGTTGAAAATACTGAATTATTAAGTGAAGCACTCATCTATAATTAAATGTCTTTTTTATACACTGTTTTTTGTTGTAGTATGTAAAAAATGAAAAATAACGATTTATTCTGATATAAGCTAGAATATAAAGTGGTAATTTTTTTATCAAAATAAACCGTAGGATTTAAATCATTGGGTCACTGGATGGGTGGATTGGAATCTTGTATTAAACGAAGAAGGTGGTCCTAATTGGGCTGGAAATTTTGTCGACTCTCCAATTATTGTAAATTCCAAAGAAGATGAATTTTATAAACAGCCCATGTATTATGCAATCGCACATTTCAGTAAATTTATTCCACGAGGATCTACTCGAATTGATCTTAGCTCTCACATTGACATTAGATCTGTTGCTTTTATTACACCAAATAATACTATTGTTATAGTGCTTTACAACATGTATGTACTTGAAAATTTTTTTTTTAAAAATATATTCAAAATTATCAGTTACGTCTGGGTCGTTTCACGCCAACTCAACCACTTTGATTTATACACAAATTCTTTTAATTTTACCGATATTTTATCATTTTTATCTATCTCACTCAAATTAGTTCTCAGAATTTTTGTCAACAATTTACTTAACTATCCTGAAAAATAGTAACTTTTTTTCAGTAAATTAAAAAAATTTTATGGAATTCTGAAAAACGCTTTTCCGAAAAAATAAAAAAATTTCTGTCTAATCAAAAGAAGTTTAAAAGTAGTCGATTTGGTGTCAAATACCTTATATATTTTAAAAATTTACGTATCACGTTTCTTAGGGATAATCAATCTAAAAATGTCACCATCGTCGATCCAAATAAAGGAAATATCAACTCAAAAGTTTCACAACAGACTATACAGACAATTATTTATAGAAAATGAAGAATAGAATAAACAATTTTCAGGTATTTTTATTTATAAAAACCTATTCTTACAATTACGATTGTTGATATTTTACTTAGGATAATAAGTTTTAGCAAATTTAACTTTTCTTTCATCATCAGGTCTCAAAGCTTTTGGTATATAATCTGGACAATGATTATCCAATCTACGTATAAATGGATTAATACCATAATCATAGTGGGTACGTTTTTTATCCATAGGTCTAGTCTTAAACATATGCTTGTAAATTCTTTGCCAAAGAAACAGCTCGGGCATCCGCCTGTTGTAAAAAAAAAAAAACAAATTAAAAAAGAACAGCTCACAAATTTTGTTAATTATTTTTCAATCGTAATAAATACCTGTGTCTTGGCCTTGATGACATTAAGTGTTTGTATCTTTTTTCCAACCAAATTCTTTTATCATCATCTTTTATATCTGCCACTTTTTGTTCTTCCACGCCCAAGTATGGTTTCATATTAATACCAACTCTTTCATGAGGAACGTTTATATAAAATTTAATCAAATTTCTTATAACCTCATCATTGAATCCTACTAATTTATTATTTTCGATTTTTTCATATAACTTGATAGGATCAGTAATCCAACATATATTTCTTTTTGGATTTTTGTCAGCGTGCGATTGATTAAAAAGAATTGTATTCAACTGATAAGCACTAAATGACCAATATTGACCATTAGTTATGATCATCTGGTTAACCAATGGATAAGTAATGTCATTGAATGTTGAAAATCCTAACGATAATCAACAATAATGAGTTAATATTATTAATAAACAGTATTAGTAGTAAAAATACAACAAAAGTAAAAGTTACCTAAATGACTAGCTTGGGATAAAAGCCAACCATAATTACTAAAAATAGCATGTGTTTTGAGTGCATCCACTTCATCATTAAATTCTTTCGATCTACCCAGTAAATATCCACGTTTATGATAAGAAATATAACCAAACTCACATGAATCTCCTGGCCAGAATCCAGGTAATGAAGTAATATGACGTCGTTTAAGAGATTTTCCATATGTTCTGGGGTCAAATTTAACTTCTGGAACTTGAAACTGTGGATTCTCACATTCAGTTACAGGTATTAATTCGTTTAAGGGATAATGGTGTCGGAGTTGTAATATTGGTGTTCCCAAATATTGAAATTTTCGATCTATCGGCTCATTTAGCGCTTCTTTACAATGATTTTTTTTTAATGATATCTTCACTTCATTAGTTGTATTAATGCCACCAAAAAACCAAGCTGCTTCTATTCTAGGGTCATAATCCATTTGAACATCTAGTAAATGTGGATAATCTTGAGCTAATACTGATGACATTAATCGGTTAACTTGCTTGGACACAACGGTTCCAATGAGGTCATCAACTTTACGTGAATCTTCATATGTTTTACTTTTTTGTTCCAAGGTCCGGCTAAGTAATAAATAAAAATTAATATGTTATACGCTATTGGAAAAAAAAATTTATACATTTCTTAGGTCTGAGAAAAGAGTACTTATATGAAAAATAATCGTGTAAAGATTGAAAGAAAACCTTTTAAAATTTCAAGATAATCATTTTAAGATCTTTTTCCAATTTTGAAATCATAATTAAGAGTGAGTTTTTCTGGTTTTAACGGACTTATAAGTAGAGTAAAGTCAAAAAGCTGTTAATTTTAAAAATAGTCAGAAATAAATTTATAGTTTTTATTTTTATTTTTAATTAAAAATATATTAAATAAAATAAAAATTTTATTTTTAAGGGGGAACACCACTGTGACGATCGAAAAAAAAGGTGATTTTCGGGAATTTTTCTGACAGGAAAAATAAAGGAATTTGGAGATCGGATTTTTTTCATTTTATTAACGGTACATTAAAGATTATTACCCTAAATTTTTATTAAAAAACATTTAATTATTACAAAGTTATTAACAATCTCGTAGAGCACGAGAAAAAATTTCCCCCTTCATGGTCGGTTCGATAACTCAAAAACGGATCATCTAAAAATAAAAACCCAAATTGCTTTGTAATCAGTAAGAATGTAGTTATCGTCGCACGTACGGAATTTTGAAAATTTTAATTTTTAAAAAAATGGCGACTGGTTGAAAATTTTCTCGCTACTCTTACTGTTTTTTTTTTTTTTGTTTTAACTCGGCTAAAAAAATCTTTAAAATAAAAATGTTTTTAATTCCGTACGTGCGACGAGAACTACATCCTTACTGATTAAAAAGCAATTTGGGTTTTTATTTTTAGATAATCCGTTTTTGAGTTATCGAACCGACCATGAAGGGGGAAATTTTTTCTAGTGCTCTACGAGATTATTAATAACTTTGTAATAATTAAATGTTTTTTAATAAAAATTTAGGGTAATAATCTTTAATGTACCCTTAATAAAATTAAAAAAATCCGATCCCCAAATTCCTTTATTTTTCCTGTCAAAAAAATTCCCGAAAATCACCTTTTTTTTCGATCGTCACAGTGGTGTTCCCTTTTAAATAAAAACTTTTTTGTAGTATTGGAAATGTTTTGAAACATGTTCATCTAAGAATTTTTTATAACAATCGAACTACATTAAGTGAATTTATTATAAGCTCATTTTTAATGAAATCAGATTGTTAAACTATGCAAGTCGTCAGCTATTGAATAAACCTAGTTGAAAACTATCAGTTTTTCAGATAAGTAGGCTAAAAATGAAACATACTAATAATTACAAATAATTATTTATTGTCAGGAATATTTTTCAGTAGTGTCATTCAAACCAAAATATAAATATAAACATAACAGAATTAGATACATACTTGCGGCCGGCTAATTCAAAAGCGACTCCTTGTTCGATTAATTCTTTCAGGTTTTCTATTAAATTATTCAATTTTTCAGTCGATATTAAATTATCATAATAAACAGGCAAGGATGACTCTTGAGAAATATACGTTCGAGTAATATATTGCGCTTGAGGTAACTCATTATAATAAACACTACCTTCGTTAATCATAAGACATTTAAATCCCCAATAACGAGGCATATTAAGTTTCAAACATTTTTCTTCTACAGTGGGAACTTGTTTTACTTGTTCATGCCAAAGATCATGCTTTCTTCTCCACTTTGCAACAAATGAAATATCAACAATTGGAGGATACAAAGGATTTTCAGCAACATCACTAATATTTGATGTTTTAGTTTGCAAATATCGACTGCTTATGGCTTGTAGCAAATATTTAATTCGTAATTTAGAAAGTACTTTTATCAATAACATTCTTGAGATATTTTCCTATAACTTAAATAATTTAATTTAACTGTTATTATTCTAATTAACCAATAGATGTGATTAAAATATTAAATATATTTAGGGACAGATAACCTTATTCGTCTAGTTTACAACTTCGAGCATGTGACAACATTTTAAGCTGGACTATCCCAACCATGTAGGTATGTGATTCGGGTACCCGTGCAATTAGAAAATATTATAAACATGAGTGTGTTCGTAGTAAACATCTATAAATTTTTAAAAAATCAATAATTAATTTATTTACTTCAAAAATAATATACTATACAAAATGCATTTAGAAATTTTAAAAAATTCTTTTTGAAAAAAAAGGGCCAATTTTTCAATCCGGGATAAAATTATATCCAAGATAGTGATTTCACACTCATATTCGAAATGCCAGTTGATCTCAACTTAAGCTAAATTGATGAGTGAGAAATTATTAGATGGCTACTTTTTGAAAATTTTAAAGTAACTTCAAAATTAATGATGGAAAAAAACATTTTTTTTTTTAATTGCGTAGAGTTTTTAAAAATTTCCAAATTCATTTTTTTCAAATTATTATTTGTTATGTGGTATGTGCTTAAATTGATTTTAATGCCATCTAGCAGCTACTCTTGAATACTGCACAGTGTTTAAAATTTAAATTGTTGAATTAAAGTGATGGATTTAAATACATTTTTTCCCTATATTCCGTTACTATGGATAAGAAAAAAAGAAAAATCAATTGTTTTCGAAAAAATCTAATTTTTTAATTAAAGAAGTAAATTATATAATTTTTTCATCGAATGCATAATTCGATTACAGATTCGACGAGAAATATTTTTCTAATAACCATTTATACTTTTATTCAATTGAAATATAAGATATAAATGATAGTAAATAATTAATGTTTTATTTTACTTTTTAATTAAATTATTTTAAAAATCTTCGTGGAGCAAATAATACTAATTTCAAACAATTTTAGATTGCCCATTTAATCATATAGCAATGATTGATCAAAAATTTACAGCAATTTTTTATTTTATACTAAATTTTTATGCATAATTCCAATTTTTAATTATTTTGTGTAATAATTCTCTTAATTATGTTTCAAATAAATTTGAGAATCAAAAAAATAAATTTTCGAAAAAAGACCTTACAACCAAGTTTTGGTGAAGATTTATATTAGTTAATTTAAAAATTTATTAATCAAAATAATTTGGAAAATAAAATTGATTACCTCTCTACTCTTAATATATTAATAACTGTGAAATGATATTCAACAAACTCCGATCACTATCTTGCTTGTTTTCTTTATACTGGAGTTATCCCTCCCAACATTAGATGGAAATTCGCCTTAAACAGTGAACGTGATCATTACACTGTCAGAATTTTTTTCAAGCCGGAATCTTGATTATTCAAGTTCTCAAGGACAACCGAGGACACAAGTTTTAAAGATATTTCTTACAGTTCTTGATAATTATCAAAAAAATTATTAACAAGATACGATAAAATGGATCTCAAAGAAAAGCTTACTGAAGAAAATTCTTGGAAACAATTAGAAGAATATTTTTTTGGTACTGGTTCTAAAATTAAAATTTCTGATTTATTCCAACAAGACCCTGAAAGATTTAACAAGTTTAGGTAATTAAATTTTAAATAGGGTATTTATCGTACATTTAAAATTATTACTGTATAAACATAGACATCACATTTGTTTTAAATTTAGTATTTATCTTCTTATAAATGCATGATGTAATTCGCTTAGCTATTGAATACACATATGTTAACAATAAATGACTGTCATTCATTTATGAATTTAGTCTAATACTCCAAACTCCTGATGATGGACCTATACTACTTGATTATTCCAAAAACCGAATTGATGATAAAGTTTTGAGTCTCTTATTTAATTTGGTAGGTTTTGAATTCAGCATTATGCATTGATTTATTTTTGTTACCCAACAATATTCGTAACAAAAATTAATGAAAAGGAATGTAATTATTTGTTCTAGGCACGAGCACGTCAAGTTGAGAAAGCACGAGATGCAATGTTTGTCGGAGAAAAAATAAATTTTACAGAAAATCGCGCGGTATTACATATTGCTCTTCGTAATCAGCAAAATACTCCTATTCTCGTAAATGGAAAAGATGTGATGCCAGATGTGAATGCTGTGTTACAACATATGAAAGAATTCACCGACCAAGTAAAATTAGACTTTATTACTATCTAAAGTAAAATGATCTTTAAACTAACTAATATCTAAGAATTTTTTGTCTTTTTTTTTTAAATATATAAATCTATTATATACAAAATAATAATGTATGCAGGTGATTAAAATTTGAATGGGAATAAATTAATTTTGTTATAGGTTATTACTGGAGAATGGAAAGGTTTTACAGGTAAACCAATTACAGATGTTGTTAATATTGGCATTGGTGGTTCCGATTTGGTAATGAAGCTGTGTGCTAAACTGCATTTGATAAATAGTGGAGATGGCATTTTAAAAATAAAATAATTCTAATTGTTTTATAGGGTCCTCTTATGGTAACTGAGGCATTGAAGCCTTACCACTGTGGACCGAGAGTTCATTTTGTGAGTAACATTGATGGTACGCACATAGCTGAGACTCTAAAAAAATTAAATCCTGAAACTGCTCTTTTTATTATTGCATCCAAAACATTTACAACTCAAGAGACGATTACCAACGCTACTTCAGCGAAATTATGGCTCCTAGAACACTTGAAAAATGTAAGCTTTTTCGTGTTATAAAGTATCTTTATTTTATCAATAACAAGTTCAAAAATATAGGAAGCAGCGGTAGCATCTCATTTTGTTGCATTATCAACAAACAATCAAAAAGTCAAAGAGTTCGGAATTGATGAAAAGAACATGTTCGGTTTTTGGGATTGGGTTGGTGGACGTTATTCTTTGTGGTCAGCAATTGGTTTATCAATTTCACTAGCTATTGGATTTGATAACTTCAAAAAATTATTGAACGGAGCAAATTTTATGGATCAGCATTTTCGTACTGCTCCATTACATCAAAATGTATTTTACAATTTACTTTATTACTATTATTATTACTATTCGATGTATACATGTAATCAATAGTATCATTAATATTTTTAGGCACCTGTCATTCTTGCTTTGTTGGGAATTTGGTACCACAACTTTTTCAAAGCTGAAACTCATTCACTCTTACCTTATGATCAGTATCTTCATAGATTTGCTGCTTATTTCCAACAAGGTGATATGGAAAGTAATGGAAAATATGTTACTCGTTCGGGGACGACTGTAAATTATACTACTGGACCAATTGTCTGGGGAGAACCTGGCACCAATGGTCAACACGCATTTTATCAATTAATTCATCAAGGTACTAGATTAGTACCAGCAGATTTCATTGCTCCTGTGCTATCTCATAATAAGGTACATCTAATATTTTTAAATCTGTACAACTATTTATTAATTCTCATACAAAATGTAACATCTAAATTTTTTTAATACAGGTTCAAGGTGATTTACATCACAAAATATTACTTGCTAATTTTCTTGCACAAACTGAGGCTCTTATGAAAGGAAAAAGTGTTGATCAAGCACGAGAAGAACTTCTAAGCTCTGGATTGAGTTCAGAACAAGTAAATTTCATACTGCCACATAAAATTTTTGAAGGTAATCGGCCAACAAATAGTATCCTGGTAAAAAGGATTACTCCCTTTACTTTGGGTGCATTAATCGGTAAGTTTATGTAATTATGATAAATATTTAAGTATTACTTACCACATAATTTTTATATTATTTTTTAGCAATGTATGAGCACAAAATTTTTGTACAAGGAATCATTTGGGATATAAACTCTTTCGATCAATGGGGGTAATGATTATGTTTTCATTATTTATCAACTTGTTTTATAGAACTGATTAAATATTAATAGATGATGAACTTTTTTTTCAGCGTTGAATTGGGAAAACAACTTGCTAAAGCTATAGAGCCAGAATTAAATAATAAAGATAAGATAATCAGCCACGACGCATCAACTAATGGTCTAATAGATTTTATCAAGTCCAACAGTTAAATAATACAAATTTCTGATTTTATTATATGGAGTTAGAATCATAGTTGAGTGTTTATTACTGAATTTCTTTATCAGCAATAGTTACCATAAAGTTGTACAATAAATGATAATTAATAAATTATTAATTCATATGTATTTTATATGTCTATAAAAAAAAAAACATTAAATTTTCTATATCATGTCTATTAAAAGGCCTAAAAGAATATAATGTAAACAGTGTTGTCATAAAATGTAAGAAGGGTTATTGTGTATACATGCATACATGGAAAAGAATTATAATTATATGTATGTTTCCATCAATATGTTTCCGCCTTTTTATTATCACATGTACTTACATTTGGGTGTTTCTATACCCGGTAACTACAATATAAATAATAGTTTTATTCAATAATGGTTCATTGAATCTCAAGAAAATTTATGAAAGTTTTAATTTGAATTTCTTCCGTAAAGCTTGCGAAAATATTTAATGATATTCGAAGACTAATGAATTATACAAGGAATTTTTAAATAAATTATTGAGGAATCTTCTTCAAATCACGGATGCGGCACGATTCAGGTAAGAAATTTTTCGACGACACTGACGTAGGACACAGTAGAATTGCGCATTGCGCAAAATGTTTCAGTAGACGTTTTACTTTAAAACTGTCTTATTGAAAATGTCTGCAAAATTATTCCAGATTAAAGTAGATACACATAATTGCTAAAAGGACATTTTCATTGGAGTCTTGTACAGATACTTGTATAAGACACTTTTCCGAGACAATTAATCCTCATGCATAAGTAAAAAACAATTTTTCATTGAAAATTAAATTTATATTATTTTATAATATTTATAAATAAAATTTTTTTCAAGCTGTTCAATGAATAGTTTTGCTTTTATCACTCTTCCTGTAATTAACAAGTGCAATATGACGTGGGACTAATAAAATAATTAAATAATGTTTATAGTTTTAAAAATTCAGTCACAGTACCTATGATCATTATTTGTTTATTTATTTTTTGTTTTGAATATCAGTCTATTATAAATTATAAAGTCAATTTATACACCACGAGAACTAACGTCATTTGAATAATAGAAATACCGACAACAGGAGTTGTCCACATAATATCAATTGGAACTTTGGAAGTATTGAAAACCACCGCTTAATTCGCCAACAGCGACACCTGAAACATCTTCAGATATATTATAACGTTATTCAAGATTTATTTTTTTTTATTTTGTATTTTACAAGTAATTAATTCCACGTTCAAGTTTTATGGTGCTTTTTTCTTTTTCAATTTTGGGTAAATTAATATAATTCGGTATTCATGGTTCAATAAAATTTCAGTTCCGAAATGATTAATCAGTAATTTTTAATTTTACGGATAATCATTTTCTCTTAACTTGAAAAACTTAGATTAATGAACGCAATTGTACAAACAAGACACGAAGGGGGGAAATATGTAGAGTTTTGTTGGTTTCAATTAACGTGAGAACTTATTTTTTCGCAAGTGTTGGAGAAAAATTATGGAAATTATTACGATGACATATTATACTGTTGAACTCAAGATTTTACAAAATTTAGAAAAAAGTAATATAATACACCGGTAATTATATGTCACACTTTTCAAAGTATTACAATAAAAAGAAATTAAACTTAACCTTGACTGTTTGTCTAATAATTCATCATTTTTATTCTTATAGGTCCAAATCAAATTCAGGGTTATGGTTAGGATTATTAATGGGCACTTGTGCTCTAATAACGTTTATGAAGGAAGATAGTAGTTATTCGGAAATATGTTTACTTACTGGACTGACAGGATTAGGATTGATTATGAGCTGTATTTGTTTAATATTACAACTTTATATAGATACATCTAGTAAAGATTTTCAGCTATTGTATTTTCTACCAGCCAGTATAACATCAATGTTGTATTTACTTTGGGCAAATAAAGGTATCTATTACAGTTATTCAATGATATTAATTAATTTTAATAATTAGATCTTATCATTATTACTTTTCTACCTAAATCTCGTAACTGCAAAATCGCTTATTAAAAATGATACTGAAATTAACAGGCATCTGTCAGATTTTTATACTAAATGATTAAACAAAATCTTTCATTAAAAAATATCACATCCAAAAACAAAAAAAAAATAATCTGGAAAACGGTTGACCCTATAGGCCATCCCTGCAACTTGCCGCTCTCTACACCTAAGCGCTCAACCTTTTCTCTCATTTTATTTTTGAGCTCTTCAAGCCGATCTGATCGATTGAGCCGTTCAAAAGTTATACGAGGTTTACATACATACATATATATATATATATATATATATATATATATATATATACATACACACACACATACACATATACATCTATACATACAACCGCACGGACACCACCGTGGGAATAGTCAGGGAAGCTTCCTGTGACCTTAAAACGTCAAGATCTGATGAAAACTCGATTTTCTCAAAACGGGGTGAAACCAATAACTTCCCAAATTTTAAAAAATTTTCAATTTTTCTTAGCAGGAAGTTGAAAATTAAGTACAAATTTAAAAAAAAAAATTTTTTTTATGATTGGTTTGTAATCAAAATGGAAAAAATTGTCAGGTGTCGGCTGATTTCAGTATCATGATTAAAATACAATTAGTGCATAAATGAAATCAGCTCTAAGGTAATTAGGCGCGAGTATTAAATAATTTCTATAAATAGTTGTTATAAGTCATTATAATAAAAGCAGGTAATAGAGTTAAATTAAATTAAATTTTTGATGTAGTGCATTTTATTCTATATTTAAAATTTTCAAGTTTAAATGGCTACAGAGATTCATTATCTCTATCAGTGTTAAATCCATGTTTACGTATACATACATATATATATATATATATATATATATATATATATATATACATACACACACACATACACATATACATCTATACATACAACCGCACGGACACCACCGTGGGAATAGTCAGGGAAGCTTCCTGTGACCTTAAAACGTCAAGATCTGATGAAAACTCGATTTTCTCAAAACGGGGTGAAACCAATAACTTCCCAAATTTTAAAAAATTTTCAATTTTTCTTAGCAGGAAGTTGAAAATTAAGTACAAATTTAAAAAAAAAAATTTTTTTTATGATTGGTTTGTAATCAAAATGGAAAAAATTGTCAGGTGTCGGCTGATTTCAGTATCATGATTAAAATACAATTAGTGCATAAATGAAATCAGCTCTAAGGTAATTAGGCGCGAGTATTAAATAATTTCTATAAATAGTTGTTATAAGTCATTATAATAAAAGCAGGTAATAGAGTTAAATTAAATTAAATTTTTGATGTAGTGCATTTTATTCTATATTTAAAATTTTCAAGTTTAAATGGCTACAGAGATTCATTATCTCTATCAGTGTTAAATCCATGTCCAGGGACTTAAAAAATTTAAACCTAACTATTTTTATTGAAGAGTCCGTTTTAATAATTAATAATTAATAATTAATAATACTTTCGCAATAGTTTTTTTTATTTATTAGCAAGGAGGGATTCATGAATAATTTTATGCATAGAAGTAAAGATAAATCAGTAAAAAAATGAAAATTATCGACAACAACCCAAGTAACATGTGCTTGAGCAAGATTTTGGTGCCAGCATCTTGAGCAAAACCCCTAGTTGCTAGTGTCTTTTTCTACATATGGGTCTTGCTCAAGTTTATTTAAAAAGACATGGTTCAAGATTTATATATAACTAGCTCAAGACATCTTGTGCAAGAATATGAGACAAGTCTAAAGTAAGGTGCATTGAAAAACTTTCTGACGCATTTTTTGTACCAGAAACTCACAACAAAGACTTACCCATGACTTGCTCAAGATCCGTAATTCTCAGAAATCCACTGATTCTATAGTAAATATAGGAGGGGTAGAATGATGCGAACGGTCATTCGAAAACATTTCATCTTGAGCAAATCTTGAGCAACTCTTGCACAAGTATATTTAGCATGCTTCTGGTGTCAGTCTTTCTCCAGACTTGAGCTATAATCTGGCCCAAAGATCTTGTACAAGGCTTGTCAATTGAATTTGCTACAAGTATCTGGAGCAAGACCCATAGGTAGAAAAAAACACTAACAACTATCGAAATTGAGACCAGATTTGCTCAAGCCTTGAAAAAGATTGCTATATGGGAAAAAGAGAAAAAATCACGAGCTAAAAGAAATTACAAAAATACAGACAGCGCAACAATTGCTAAGTAAATACTTTTGTAATGTAAATGAGGCACCCTGATTAAGAAATCTAATTTGAAATGATTTAGAATGATTTGAAATGATTTAAATGCATCGGATTTGAATACTATATAGATATACAATTAACATGAAGGTAATCATTTCAAATCATCTTTCTGAATCAGGGCATTCCACGCCAAATCGGACACTATTTGGCTTCTGCATCTTCGATTTTTATCACCATTTTTTATGTTATAGTATCTCTTGAGAGAGGTCTTTCTTATTTTTTTCAATTTTTTTTCTCGAGCCGTTTTTGAGTTATCGATTGAGAATTTTTCTTTTTAAACGTACTTTTGGAATAGAAAATTAACAACAATTTTAAAATTCTAAGTCAATGAAATTTTTAAGGTTTTAATATAAAATTTTGATGTTTGAATACTGGTCGGCCTGAAAAGAAGTTTATTGTTAACTTCCGGTACTAAAATATAAAATTTTTTAAATTTGAAAAAAAAAATAGACATCATCGTAATCCCATAATCCACCTAGGCTATAAAGTTGTAGAGTAAAAAATAAAAAATTTTATTGACATACAATTTTAAAAATTTTTTATTGCAAAAGTGTATTTAAGGTGAGGTGACCACCTTGAAAGCCTAAAAAATGCAATATTTTCAATATCTTTTTTCCAGACCCTGTATAAGATATTACAATGATTTTTTTTTAAACTTTTATTTGAAGCTTATAAAATACAAAAATACTTGATTTCTATTAAATTTCATTTTTTAACAACTATCCAGGAGCCGCCAAAGTCGAGGCTTAACAAAAATGTTGTCTTATGGTGGACAGATAATCTCAGGATTGGTGAATATAAGAAATAAAAAAAAATACGGCATCTTCAAAATAAAGATCCCTTATAAGAGAATCTACCGCAATTTGTCAAAAAATAAAAAAGAAATCGCGGATGTTTAATAAAAAGCCCAGTTTTTTCACTATTCTCTGCTAAAAAAAAAAAAATGTTATAATTGACTTTTTTTGACAAAAATGTGGTAGATTGGCTTATAAAACATCGCAACGAACAAAACAAGACCAAAAACATTGAAATTGATCAAGTAGTTCCAGAGATTAACTGTCCACCATTTGAAAAAAAATGTGTTTTGAGAAAAACGCATTTAAAGTTTTTACTCGGTATCAAGCGCCTATATGGAGCGCGCACACACTTTGACGAATTTCATTATGTTAGAATTCGAATTTTTGATGGTGATTTTTAAAAGTATAAGGATTGAAAAAATTCCACAAAAAAATCGATTTTTAACTTTCCGCTAAGAAAATCGAAGATTTTCGAAAAATCGGGAAGTTATTGTTTTCACCCCGTTTTGCAAAAATCGAGGTTTCAACAGATCTCGATGTTTTAAAGCCCTAAGAAGCTTCCCTGACTATTTTTACGATGATGCCCGTACGTCTGTATGTATGTATGTATGTGTGTGTGTGTGTGTGTGTGTGTTTGGGTTTTTTTTTTTTGGGGGGGGGGGCGGGAATCCTTTTTACGGATTCTAGGCATAGCTGTTTGGCCTGGATATGTGGCGACTCGATGCAGCGTCATACTAAAACTCGACGCTAACGCCCCTACCCACTAAACCCTAAACCCCTTTCCTCTTTCCTCTAATCCCTCATCGGAACCGCCGTTAGGCTTTACTTCGTGGGGGGAGGATATAGCTACTGCTCTTCCTTCTGGTAGCTAAGGTGTTATTTTACCTTTCTTCTAGTTGTTGTCATTTGCTCTTCTTCTTTCGATGGAACGCAAGTCTATGAGGACTTCTGTTGCAAATGTGCTGATGGCGTTCCAGGAAGCTCTTGATGACAACATTGCTTCTACTATTGTCTCTGGTTGGATTTTCTTCTTCAGGATCATCTCCAGCTCATCTCGCTGTGGATAAAATCGTGGGCACTCAAAGAAAACGTGATCCGCGTCTTCATTGATTCCTCGGCAGGACGGGCACTCCGGTGAATCATCATGCTTGAAGCGGTGAAGATACGTCCGAAAACATCCATGTCCTGACAACATCTGCGTCAGATAGTAATTGACCTCGCCATGACTCCGGTTTAGCCAAACGTCGATCTTCGGTATGAGACGGTGTGTCCATCTTCCTGTTGTCGCGGCGTCCCACTGCGATTGCCATCGTGCGATGCTGTTCTGCCGTTCTTCAGCTCTGAGTTCCTCGGCACAGTGTGGTTGTCCTCTTTCGTTGGTAAAGGTTCCGTCTTTCCTCAGCTAGGACTCTGAGCGGCAAAGTTCCAGAAATGACACACACTGCTTCCTCTGATATTGTTCGGAAGGCGCTGGCTACTCTTAGCGCGCTCAGTCGGTAAACTGGACATGCTTTCCTCCATGATTCTTGGATCTCAAGTGCGTCGGCCCAAATGGATATACCATATGTGAGGACCGATGTAACTACTGATAATAGCAATAACCTCCTTGTCTGCTTCGGGCCACCGATGTTGGGCATCAATCGTACTAGGTTAGCCACTACTGCTGATGCTTTGGCGGTCATGTGTTCAATTTGTTGTTTGAAGTTAAGTCGGGCATCGAGCATCACTCCCAGATATCGAATGAATGGTTGGGATGTGATTTCTTGGTCTCCGACGTTTAGATTGATCGTTTCCACCACTTTTCTGCTAGTGATAAGTACAGCCTCGGTCTTCTGTTTAGCCAGTTGTAGGTTTACTGTGTCCATCCACTGGTTAATTCGCTCAAAGGTGATAACGAACATATGATTTATCTCATCAAGATGCTTGGCGACGATTACTACGGCTACGTCGTCCACGTACGCTACCAGTTTGACATTTCTTGGTAGTTTCAGTCTCAGCAATCCGTTGTACATGACATTCCAGAGAAGTGGACCGAGAACAGAACCCTGCGGTACGCCTCCAGTAACATCATACTCCTTTGGACCATTCTTCGTGTTATATCTCAGGACTCTATCTGTGAAGTAGCTAGCGACTATCCTTCGTAGGTATCCTGGTACGTTCATCTCTTGAAGGGCTTGCATGATGCAATCCCAGTTGGCGGAGTTGAAGGCATTTTTTATGTCTAAAGTTGCCACCAGGCAATATTTCTTTGTTCCCCCCTTCCATCTGGTACCGGCGATTGCATCTTTGGCTATACCGACAACCACGTTGATCGCGTCCAGGGTTGATCGTCCTTTCCGAAATCCGTACTGATTGTCTGCTAAGAGTGGATCGACAACTGCTTCTATCCTTTGGTGGATTATACGTTCTAGTATCTTACCGGCTGTATCCAGCATGCAGAGTGGACGATAAGATGACGGTTCTTCCGGTGGCTTTTTCCCTTTAGGAAGTAGTACCAGCTGTTGTTGTTTCCACTTCCGAGGAAAAATCCCTTCCTTCAAGCAGATGTTGTAGACGTCGAGGAATAACGCTGGCGCTGCTTTAATAGATGTTTTCAAGGCAATATTAGGGATTCCGTCCAATCCCGGTGCTTTATTATTCCCGACGCGGTTACAAGCTTCCATCAGTTCTTCTTTCGTGACAGGTGGAATATCATTCCGTTCGTCCTGTGTCAACAGATAGTTGAAAACTCGCTGTCGTGGAAACAGCGCAGTCACGATCTTCTGTAAGAGTTAAGGACACGTAGGAGACGGCATTGGCTGATATTTCAGGTGTGCCATGACTACCTTGTAAGGTCTACCCCACAAGTCTTTGTCCACCTCGTTGATTAGCTCTTTCCAGCAGTTCTTCTTGCTATCCTTGATGGCTTTGTTTAAATGTCGACGAGCTTTCTTGTATTCTGCGACTAGTTCCGCCGAGTCAGGCCGCCGATAACCACGCTGAGATATTTTCTTTTCTTGAAACACTCTTTCCGTAGGAAGCTGATGTATTCGTTCCACCAGTGCACCGAAGGTCTTTGGTTCATGCCCCGTTTACGGGGCATACAGGTGTCGCAAGCCTGGGCCACTCTCTTCATCAAGTCCTTGGTCATTTCTTCTGCAGATCCAGTAGTAAGCGGTTCACTATTTAGGGCAGCTGCTAGAGCACTTGGGTCAAAGGATTTCACCTTCCACCCAACGATGTCAAGTTTCTGAGCCGGTCTTCTAGGATTCTGGTCCTTTGATACTTCCCAGAGAATCGCGTTGTGATCGCTGGCCGTGTAGATCTCCATCACCTTCCAGTCGTCGTTTCCTCTGATGAGGCTGCTGCTGACAAAAGTAAGATCCACAATAGAACTTGCGTCGCCTTTAGTGTACGTCGGCGCATCGCCGCTGTTCAACAATACTACATCTAACGTAGAAAAAGCTTCCAGAAGTTCTTTACCTCGAGCGTTGGTGTGTTTGCTGCCCCAGTCCACTGCCCAGGCGTTGAAGTCCCCAGCTATTGCCACTGGGTAGTACTGCTTCGCGTCCTCCGTCAGTCGATCCAGAAAGTCCATGAATTCAACAATAGTGAGGCTAGGTGGTGCATAGCAGCTGTAAAAGTGGATGCCATCTACCGATGCTGCTACAAAACCGGCGCTGCCATTGTTAACGACACTCTGGAAGGGGAGCTTGCCACAGGACCATATGACAGCTTTTGTGGTGCAGTCAGTTTCCCATGGTTGGCCGCCGAGGTGTTTATACGGTTCCGATATAAGCACAAGGTCAAGCTTCTGTTCTCGTACTGTCTGCATGGGCAAATCATGTGCCGCCTCACAGTGGTTGATGTTTAGCTGCAGTATTCTCATTTTCGTTTATGAGTTATCTTCTTGAGTGCCTCTTGGTATACTGGGCATCTGCTTGTGCCGGCATGATGGGCGTTATTCTCTGTACCGGGTTGATCCGCACACAGTGCGCATTTAGCAGGCTTATTACATTCGGCGATTTTGTGTCCCTCTTCTCCACATTTAATGCAAAGTTTGGAGCGGTCGACTTCACTTGTGCACTGAACCGCACGGTGTCCAAAATGCCAGCATTTATAACATCGGACTGGTCTTAGTACTGTTCTAATACGACAGTTGGCCCAGCCGATCCTAATCTTGTCGTGTTCTCCTACCACTTTCTGCGCTACCGTTGCTGCCAGAGTCACCGACGTAATTTGTGTTCTGCTACGTAAGACCTTACGAATTTTAATAGCCTCTACTGTTATGCCACAATCGTTTCCAGCTGCCTCTTGTAAGGCTGTTAGAATGTCATCTTTAGTTGTAGTATCGTCAATATCGTGAATTTCCAGGTCTTCTTCAGGTCCTGTACTACTGACATTTGCGTCCTCCTTAAGTATTCCCGCGATAGTCTTCTGCAGGTCTTTACCTCTATCACTACTGCCTTTCGACAGCGTGATGAGAATGTTCCCTGTCGCGGTCCTGCGTATCTTCTCGACTGTGTTGCGGACCTGATCCGGGCGAACGTCCGCCTTGATCCGTGTAAGTATTTCAGAATACTTATCTTTGTTCGCTGGACAGATAATAAGTGCCTCAGGTCTCGTTGCTGCTCTTCTTGGCTTCTGGTTCGGCTACGGTGGAGGCATCAGAGGTTTTTCTAGGGGCAGTTTCCTGCGCTCCTTCCTCTTGTCCTTTCTGGACTGCACCTTTTCCCAGCCTGGCTTCTTGTTCTGTTCACCAGAGTTTTGTGGAAGCTCCTTAACCACTTCCTGCTTCTTGATGGGATGACTCAAGTCCAAGGTCTTTCAGCTTCTTGGGAGTATGAAAAGCTCCGCCTTCGGGAGAACGAATTTTTCTTTTCAACTTCCTCAGGTTGCGGCCGTCTTGTTCAAAGGATTCAGTCTCTGCCGTTGTGATAGTTTCACTTTCTTCTTCAGCGACTGATTCTCCGTCACCTTCGGCTCCAGTGTCCATCGCTTCTTCAACAGCCACTTGACTGTTTCTCTCCGATGTAGCACAGGGGGTGCGGTGTAATGATGAGCGCCATTCTTCGTCCAGTTTTTTGAAACGTTGAAGTGCGTTCGCTACACTAGTCGTCTTGTTTTTTATCTCCTTTTGGATGTTGACCTTTGACTGGACGAAATCATTTAACTCGCTGGTCAGTTTCTCGAGGCGTTCCAACGCTTGTGACCGCTTCATTTCAGCGCTCGCTTCATTTCAGCGCTCGCTTCAATCGCTGCTTGTTGGGCGTGGAGCTCGTTTTCACTCATATTTATTTCCTTTGGATTACTCATACTTTTAAATTTACCAGCGCATCGTACGGAGTGGAGCGGGTTGCCATAACTAAGAACGGGTGTACCCTCGGAGATAGTACTCCTACCCCAGTTCCCTGAGGCCTAGTCGACACTTAGCCAGTCCCGGAATACACGGACGGACTAGACTCGCCCGGGGTGGTGAAGATTCCGATCTTTAACACTCGCTGCGTACTTCCTGATCAAGGCCCGAAGTGACTGGCTCCTGATCCACTGCTGCAACTTACACCTCGGCAGAGGAAGCTCACATCAGCCGTGGCCCGCATCGTCGGAAATAATCGACGCGGGTTCCGGACACTCCCAGTGAGTTACAGCAGGGAACGATCGTCTTGCTAGGTCAGTTAGTGTAACCAACCCATTACAGGGGAGTTTTGTCCACGGGAGCTTATTTTGTTTGGTTATTTTGCTTGGCTCCTACCCACTGTACTTCATCAACTAAGAGATTAAGTGTCATCCAAGGACAGCGAGCATCCTCCCATCCGCTCGGGGAGACGCGTCCGGTAGCAGTTTCTCTTCAGCCCCGAATGAGTGTGTGTGTGTGTGTGTGTGTGTGTGTGTGTGTGTGTGTGTGTGTGTGTGTGTGTAAACCTCTTATAACTTCTGAACGGCTTGACCGATTTGATTGCAGTTGGTGTCATTCGAAAGGTCTTCGCCAAACTTAGATTTCCTGTAAGTTGGAACCGATTCGGACCAGTAGATTTCGAGAAATTGCAAAAAAAGTTGTTTTTTTTTTTCATTTTTTTTTAAATATCTCCGAATTGGCTGAACCGATCGACCTCAAAAACTAATCAGCTCTTAACCTTAAAAACCCGCATCGATTGCCACAAAAAGCGTCAGAATCGGTTGATGTGTTCGTGAGATATCGTTGTCAATAAAATCGAAAAAAGTGTTTTTTTTTTGTAATAACTCCGAAATTTTTCATCAGATCAATTTTTTTGTCCAGAATTATTTATAGAGCTCAAAAAACTACATCGATTGCCGCTAACCGCGTACAAATCGGTTAATTCATTCAAAAGTTATAGCAGTTTGAAAATTAAAAAAATCGTGTTTTATCGAACTGTGATAAGATTTTTGAGCTAGAAGAGCTCAAAAGCATAGGAAAGCTATCTCTTGGAGCTTGGAGAGCTTAAAATAACACATAAACTGTATTTTTGAGCTCGAAGAGTTATAAAACATCATAAATGCAATTTCAAGCGTTTAGGTATAGAATTGGCGGGAAGTTGCAGGGATGGCCTTCAAGGTCAACCGTTTTCCTAATTTTTTTTTTTAATTTTCAAAGTGATCACCTACCTTAAAAAGAAAACTTGAAAAAAACAAGTGAGACCTCTCTCAAGTGATACTATAACATAAGCAATTGTTAAAAAAAATCGAAGGTGCAAAGCCAAATGGTGTCCGATTTGGCGTGAAATGCCTCAAATACTAAACAATACTTCCGATTAATAATTTATATTATAAAAAATGCAGTCACAAGGTTTAAGTAGAAATTAAGGGACGTTATAATATTGATTACTAACTATAAATATATAAAAAATTACAACTACATACTATTGTTTATTTGTAATACTTTATTGCAGATTTATTAGTAAGTGTAATCTGGGGTTTAGGAGTTGGAACTTTAAGTACTTGGGGAGTATTACAACTGATGACTTATTTACCGGGATGCTTTACATTAGGTGAATGTATTGTGGTAATGCATGGAGTTATACTATTTCTCTTATCGAGTGGAGCAAATTTGTCTTTACGATATCATTTACCTCCTTTGCATGATGATGACATCGCTACGACAATTTTACAGGTGAGAAATTTTATTAATGCCAGCATGATAAGTTTGTAATACCTAAGGTAAAATTTTATATTTGAAAATTGTGAAAGTAAAGATATTGAAAGTCTAGTTCTGGATTACGATGTGACAGTTGTAATTTTTCATACAATTTTTTTTCCGTGTACCATATTCATTTCCTAGCGACACTTAAATTTATTTGCAAAAACACTAAAAAATGTCCATCTCAGATCCAAAGGGTTATTACTAATATCACTACTACAGTATAACGTCAACCATTTTATTTTATCAGTAAGACATATACAGCCTGTATGTTTATAGGTCTACTGTCGATTCATCCCGGGAAAAAATGACCAGACATGAACAGGCATGAGTCTTCAGGCCTGATCAAACACTCTGTGAAGTACATAACGTATCAAATCAGTTTATCATGAATATAATATAAAAATTGATTTTATAATATATTTTGATAGTCATATAATAATTTATTTATTTAACCGAATCTTATTATAACATCACATTTATTTAAATAATAAAATAAATAATGATTTAAATATTAGGCAGGAGCAGAGCAGACCAAAACATCCCATAGGAAATGTAACAAACTTTTTATTTCAGAATTATTTAAACGTAATAAACATCATTTTGCACTTTTTGTGATTGTGATTACCAAGAAAAATTTTTTCTTCAAAGAAAAAATTTTTAACACATCTGACTATGCAAGTCTGATCAGATCTAATCATAAATAGACTGTTTATAATTGTTCAGACATGAACAGGCATGGTCATTTGGCCATGTATGATCAGGCCTGAGCGTATTTAACGCTTCAGACATGACAGGCATAGACAGGCATGATCATGTCTAATTTCAGGCCTGATCATACATGAACAGGCATGGTCAGGTCTGATCATTTTTTCCCGGGATAGTAATTTTTAAATTCAAATTAATCATCGATATTCAGCTATCTGTCTCACCAGAGAATTGAACAGTTTAACCAAAGTCACATCGTTTTTACAATCACTGTTCGACCTCAGTATGATTCCAAAAATTCTATTGACCTTAGCTATGATGTTATTTAATTATCCCTCTAAGGATAACTTATTACTGTCTACGAAAATATAATAATCACGAATTCCTTTAAATTGATAAGTAATTTCCGTACAAATTTAATAATTGTGGTGATCAGTTACCTTGCACCGGTTGAATTTAATCATAGTACACACTTCTCGATATGAATATTTATTCACTTTCAAGCTATTTAGTTTACACTATCTACACAATTTTTTAATGTTTTTTTGTAGAGTATATCTGTTACCATCATTTTTAATGTACCTAAATATTTTTTAATCATCAGAAAAATGTGAAAACTCCTTAATTAATATATTGCGGATGTAGTTTAAAAATATACAGAACAGTATTAGTCCAAGATGATTCTTGTGGAGCATCAGACGATGCCCTGAACTCCTTGGAGATGAAATCCATAATCTTGACCCGTAATCTTCTTTCTTTTAGGTATGATGAAAATCAATTCGTAAGTTTCCTGAAATGCCATATTTTCTGAGCTTAATCAGAAGAACTTGGTGATTTGTCACGTCGAAGGCTTTATTGAAGTCCGTTACAGTGTACGTACATCTATCTTCTCTGACTTGCTCTTTACAACACCGTATTGTTGATAAAATAAGATTTCCCTGAACCATAACTCAATGCTGTTGAAAATTATCTTTTTATAAAATTTGAGAAAAGTCAAACTCCACCAGGATGTCAACTTTGTTTTTGGTCAGAGGATCATCTTTCTCATAAATACTTCTAAAAATTCTGCAAAAAGCTTTCATACATCCTTCACTCTTTCAGCCTTGCTGTCGTTCGAATCCATTGTAGACAAAATCCCCCGATCTGAGCCCTTTTTCATCATGAGATATTTCCAAAAATAGGTTGAGTCCAAGTTAATACTTTCTTCAGCATTATCCGTAAAATCCCTATAACAATTTATGAAAGTAGTTTACACTCGTACCTTAGTTTACTGAACTTTTCGGAATTTTAATAAAAGCCTGTGCTCTTGTTATGTGCTGCCCTTTTGGCTTTTACTTTGCTAATTAGAAATCTGCTGAACCAGCAGGGATAGTTAAAGCCTTTTATAACAGGTCGAGGACCGAAAGCTTCCATTATTACATAGATAACAATGTTTTTATTGACGAAAATAAAACGTTTAAAAATAGATGTCCTATCTTTGATATATTTGAATAAATAGTTGAGAATCGAAAAATTTTAATTTTTAACTAGGTCAAATAAAAAAAACTTACACAAACTCAAAAATTGCTCTTAAATAATACAGAATAAAATTATCTTGAATAGCTTTATATAGGTTTTAGATCGTTTTGCTACGATAAATAAAAAATTATTAATACAAAAAATATTAAACTCAAACTCTTAAAACTTGAAACTTAGAGCTTCAGTATGTTTTAATAATTATTTATTTCTTAAATTTTTTACCTGGAAATTTTAATCATGTATTATATTTTTTCATTCATGTATCTTATATGTAAAATCATGTCAATAATTTTTTGTTTAACAATTTATTTAATAATAATTTTTCATTTTAGGTGGGCATTCTTTACATTGGATTATTATCTTTACTTTGTGTCTTTTATCCTAAATTACGATCTGCAAAGTTATTTTATTCAATAACTTTTGGACTGTTGATACTGGTGGTAATACCTGTGTTACACATTTTATTGGATCAAAGTCCATTATTATGGATGTTGTTTTTTGTGTTCGGAAATTTTAGGAAAGTAAATATTGAAAAATTTATCTAAGTGTCATTTAATTAGTTATAAAAGAATATGAATTTTTTTACATTTTTATTTGTATAGATATTTCTGATTATGTATTGGATTGTATGTCTGTTGATTGGCATTATTATTATAACTCATCAAATATTATCTGAATCATCAGCAAGTACGATAGAACGAAAAACTTTTCATATTTTAGCAGTGTTAGTCTACACCCCAGGATTAATATGGGAACCAACATTACTTTATTTTGCAAGTGGAATTGTTATGATTTTATTCATGATGTTTGAGGTATTGAAACATATAGCAATTCATCGCTTTATTCAATAATTATGAATATGATATCTGATTTAATAATTAGAATATTCATTTTTAGCTAATGCGACTGATAAACTTACCGCCACTGAATAAAGTTTTAAAACTTGGATTTTCAGCATTTGTAGATGAAAAAGATTCATTAATTTCATTAACGCCATTATATCTTCATGTTGGCTTATCATTTCCTTTATGGATGCCATCAAGTAATATTGGTTTGTTACCTTTAATTAGTGGAGTCACCGTATTAGGAATAGGCGATTCAGCAGCTAGTTTTATTGGCAGTAAATATGGAAAACTTAAATGGCCAAAAACATCAAAAACAGTAGAAGGTACTATCGCTTGTATTCTAGGTCAGCTATTATTCATTTATGGATTAGCAATAATAGGTAAGTTATAGATAAATCTTTACATTTTAATTATGTTGACTTTTATATTTAATATATTGATCTTCCACTCGTTTAGGCGTCATTCCGAGTGGTTGGGTTCTTGTTAAAAGTACTCTTGCAATAATTGCAGTATCAATTATTGAGGCGCGAACTAATCAAGTTGATAATCTTGCTCTACCTCTTCTTTTATATATTTTTTTGATAACTTAACCATTTTTACGTTTTACATATAAAAATTTGTACATAACAAATTCTAACACAAGTCTGAACAAAGAAGCTTGAGTGAAATGTTCAATTTTTATAAATTTTAATACAAAACCAATAACAATTCAGTGAAAAATAATAATAATTAACTTTCTATCAAGTATCATCTAAAAAATTATTGTTTTGAGTGTTTTAATATATTCCTTAGTATTGTAACGACGAAATTTACTCAACAATCTAACTTTTGAAGATGATACGGAGGAATAAGTCATTTCATATGCTTTTTCCTATCTTTATATTAGATTTTTTACAAAAATAGTCATTTTTTACTCAAATTGATAATAACGGTTACTATCTATATAGATGAAATAATCATTTACAATAATAAATCATTTTTTATAGTAGAAATTTAACAAAACTCAAAGACTTAATACTTTTTTTTTATTAGAATCGCATTCCTGAAATTAAATATTAAGAATATTTTTGTAAAGAAAATAAAAATTTGGATTTTCATAATTTTAGTATTGAAATTATTTATAAAATATTTCCCTGAAAATAAAAAGTACTTGAGTACAAAAAATAATAGAATAAAACAGAAAAAAAAATTATTTTTTAAAAATGTTAAACACTTTATTGATTACAGAGGCTACAGAAGTCTCGATAAGAGAAGCTGTTGAGTATTATTACCTTAAATCATCTCTTTTAAGGCCACCTTGCTTTCTTTATAAACGAGCGTGTACCTCTTTGCAAAGTGTTTAGGACAAATTATTACGTGATTACCTGTAACTGCGAAAATTATCGCGCCTTTTGTTTTGTTGAATAACCAATTGGTCTATAAATTAGTTATTCAATGTAATATCTTTTCAATCTTGGCATATTTTATGATGAAAGTGTAAATACTTCAATGAACATTTAATGTAAGATATCATAAGAGATCTGGAATGGACTCCAATAATTATAAAGCAAACCTGAACTGGTCTTGTTGACTGTGCCTATCTGATGACAGTAGTTGGTCCAAAACATTTCTGAACATCTCTACTTAAATTTCTGCAGATGAAAATCCTCTACCATGGTAAATTTACAATTTATTTTCAGAAGACAATGGCTACCCGGGAAAAAATGAATTTGCCTAATCATATATACACGGGAAGAAAATTGAAGGAGTTATTACTACTTTACTATTGTAATTTTTACTAAATAAAATAGTAACGGTGGACTATACTTCTCATTTAGTAATTTTTACGATCTACTATTGTAAATTTTATCCAACAAATAACACTAGCAAGAGTTTTAAAGAGTCGAATACTATAGAGCAAATTATACAATATGTGTTTGTGAACTTTACAATTCAACTATTGTAAAAATTCACAGTTGGTTTTTTTAAAAGAAATAGTATGGGAGGGAGAGAGATAGAAGGTTGCACGAATTGGTACCTGTACAGTAATCGAAAAAAGAAACAAATATTTTCGTGCTATCTGGGAATCGAACCTAGAACTCTGTGTTGGTAGCCAGAGACTCTCCCTTTAGGCTATCCGCGGTAAATTAAGACCCATGGCCTTTAACATTTATATAAACTCAGAGTCTAGCGCTGTGCACGGCCATCACTCACACTAATTGAGAGACATTCCAATTCAACTATTGTAAAATTTGCTATAGTTCTATTGGAAAGATACAGAGGCAGCACTGGAAATTTTCATCTCTTACTTTTTACAATAGTAATATCGTATTTTTTCATTAATAAATAGTATTTTTTCTTCTAAAATATTTGATAATTAATAGTAATAAAGGTATAATCCAGCTTTACAATAGTTGTATCGTAAATTTTCCCAGAAATTTTTTCCCGTGTAGTTATATATAATCACTTATATATAATTAGATCTGAAAATTGGCCAGATCTAATCATATATAATCATACATAATTAGATATAATTATTTCTATAAAAATAAAAAATATTCACCGCGAGCGGGGATCGAACCGGGGACCTGACTCTTTAAAGACCAACACACTACCTGTTTACCTACGAGACTTACTGGAAGAGTAAAGCTTGAAATACCTACAACTAATGCAAATCGAATACATAATCAATTTTTATAAGTTAAATTAATTAATACAGTTCCATTATTTCATCCACAAAAAACTATAGTTTAAAAAATTATTAATCATTGGAGTAGCAGACTCTGAGATGAAAACAGAGAATGTTTTACAGTAATCACAAAATTTATATATAATTATATATATGATTCATATATAATTAGATATGATTCATATATAATTAATAATTATATATGATTTATATATAATCATATATGATTTATATATAGTTATAAATGATTCATATATAATTATATATGATTTCCGTATAGTTACACTGATATGTTTACCTATACGAGACTTACTGGAAGAGTAAAGCTTGAAATACCTACAACTAATGCAAATCGAATACATAATCAATTTTTATAAGTTAAATTAATTAATACAGTTCCATTATTTCATCCACAAAAAACTATAGTTTAAAAAATTATTAATCATTGGAGTAGCAGACTCTGAGATGAAAACAGAGAATGTTTTACAGTAATCACAAAATTTATATATAATTATATATATGATTCATATATAATTAGATATGATTCATATATAATTAATAATTATATATGATTTATATATAATCATATATGATTTATATATAGTTATAAATGATTCATATATAATTATATATGATTTCCGTATAGTTACACTGATATTAATAGAAGGATTTGTTTATATTTATTGAGCTTTATTAACTGTTAATAAATACGATTTATTAAATGTTAATAAATATTTGTTAACAGTTAACAAATATTTATTTAAAATCAAAAGCAAAAATAGCAATTTTCTTTTGACATTTTTTATAACCCGACAGCTGGAATACATAACTGTAACACATGATAATAATTCAAATCACTAAATAAATTAACGTTTTTAATATTGAAAAATTTAAAAGATAATTATGAGCTGTGATAGAATTCGGTATGTTACAATAAACGTTATTATCATGTAATATAATTAATAAAAAAAATAATTTATAAAGATGATTTTTGTTTATAAGCAATCTTCATATCATATGACATTGCAAGTGGAACAAATTAACTCAACAAAATATTTATTATATACAATCATTAAAAAATGCTGCATCTAATTATATATTATTATATATTAATGAATGTAAATTTATAATTTACATTTGATTAGATATAATTATGTACATAGCTTTACGTTTAATTATATACATGGTCCTATATCAATTAGATCTGATCAGATATAATCATATATAGATTTATATATAATCATATATAGCCCTAGATAACTCAGGTCTAATCAGATCTAATTATATATAGATTTATATATAATCATATATAGCCCTAGATAACTCAGGTCTAATCGGATCTAATTATATATATAGATTATATGTCATCATATATAGACCTAGATAACTCAGATCTGATTATATATAGAGTTATATAAAATATATATACAATATATTAGTCTATATATGATTATATATATTTTATATAAAAATTTAGATATAATCATATATAATTGTATATAATTCTATATATTCAATATATAATCATATATAAATATATATGATTAGGCAAATTCTTTTTTTCCCGGGTACCTGATCGCTTTTTCGGGTCGATTCAATCCACTTTGCAACTGTTTTCCTACTAACTATTACGGTAGAATAAAATAAGTAAAACTAATAAATTTTACAACTATTTTTTGACTCTTTATATCAATGCGATTTTGTTTTCTCAACTTGCTTACAAATTACGGAAATAGTGTAAGTTTTAAGGTACTCAAAGAAAATAAGATAAAAATTAAGTAAGTGTTTTTATATTCTAATAAATACAATGAAATAATATTATAATATTTTAGCAGAACAACGTATCCCAGTCATTATATCATTATCAATTACATATGTACAATCATAAAGTAAACCTTATGTGTAAAGTATTACGATCCATAATTTATTCTTATTTATTATATATACTATATGATTATTACAATTTTTATTTGGATATTTTGAATCATTTTCTTTCACAAAATTTTAAATATTTAAAAAAATAAAGAACAAAATTTGTAGCGTGTCAATTAATTATTTCCGCATTTACGACTAATGATGAGAAAACAGTCGAGAGATACTTCGGCATATAAATTGTAATGGAAGAAAAAAAAATTAATTTCGTCTCTACTTCACGTTTTTAATTTCATGTTTGTTTGTCATGCTTTTTATAATTCAAATAATTTCATACAATTTCTAGTTTTTTCTGATTATAAAACACTTGATGATATACACCCTTGTGGAAATTTTTCGGACTTTTTTCAGAAAAAAACTTCTAAAGACTTTTAAAGACTTTTTCAGAGTTTTCGAGGTTTTTTGAGAAAAAAGTCCGAAAAATTTTCATAAGGGCATAGCTGAAAAAATTAGAAGAACAATAAAATTTTCTCAAATTTTTAGTGATTTTTAAAAAGCATAATCTCATGAAAATTAAAAACGAGCATTTTAAAACCGTAAGCATCTGGTTTTTTAAATTTTTGGCAAAAAACTTATGATCGACGATTATCGGATGGTCATAAAAAATTACACGCAACCAAAAATTTTCAAAAAATTTTTACCTGATCCACAGACTTGGTAAAATTTTTTTACTTCAATTAAGTCAATAGGAATGTCAACTCGTCTATGCGTTGGTCGAATTCAATATTCCAGAATCGTTCTCTCTGACCTCATAATGTCAACATAAAATGAATTCTCGATTTTTGAAAATCGAATTGAAACTAAAAACTTCCTGGATTTACCGAAAATTTTCAATTTTCATGACAGGAAGATCAAAAGAGCAACTATAATTATAAGATAATAATTTTTCATTGAGATACAGTCTTTTATAAATCACTGATAAATTAAGATACTTTTTTTTTTTTTTTTTTTTTCAATTGTCTCCAGCCACAATAAGTTATTCTCATTCATGTTAAATTTAATGTTCATTTTGTTACTTGGTTGATCATAAAATCATTTGCTTACGTGTTGAAAAAAATCTTGTACAATGTAGACAATCTCAAGTTTAGAATTTCTATAAACTTTTAATAATCGATAAAGATTCTACACATAAATATGTCCTTGTTTGATCAGATTCTTTCTACAAGGTTGATACATATTTTTATGCCGAGTATTAATGCAAGATAAGGATATAATCGATCATGAGGCCGCGTGATTGAAGATATAAATATAACAAGAAATATTATTCTTGATCTCATTATATACCTGATGTTACACTGACCGAATGATGTTTTTATAAAACTGATATCTGACAGTGCTTTGTCTCAATTTTTCACATTCCATGTTGTAATACGATGATCATATGTAAAATTTACTGAATGTGAAAAAAATTCTGAAAGAATTTAATTGAAGGATTTGTTTATTCTGTAAGTTTATGCCAATCTGCTATTTGTCGTCTAGGTGAACTGCAAACTTCATTCCAGTGAATCAGTGCTGTTCCTTCACACTTTTGTCCACCAAGTTCTACTCGTCCAATCACCTAAATAAACCATTTTTTATGTATAAAAACTTTGTATTCAATCTTATTACTAAATAAAAAAGGCTTCGACAATTACCTCATTTTTCGTAACACGATCCCAATCTAATAGTAAAAATTCCAAGCTGATATTCCCAAGTCCGTCAATACCATTAGGTATTTCGAAAACAAAAGATTCATTAAAAACTGGGTGCAATGTTCGCTTTTTAGTATGAGTTTTTTTCTTAGCTATGCGTTGTGAATTGTAGAGTAAATATATTTTAACGTATGGATCAGCTAAACCAGTAACATCCATTTTTGGTAAATTTCTTGCTTTCAAAACAACAACAGTCAGACGATTTGTTGCTGGTTGCCAGCATAAGGAAACTAACAATTCTCCTCTGCCTTGTGATTGAATCTATATTGTGAAATTTAATATTATAATTTTCATTTTTATATAAATTCAAAATTTTTTTTTAGAAATTGAAGGTACGGCACACAGAAGCTGATAAAATCAATTATCATCATACTGATGTGTGACCCTAATATTAGAGTCGACATTACCAGTACTGGTTTTAAGAATAAAAACAATACAATTATATATGAAAGTTTGAATACTACTTTTATTTGGTGATTTCATAGCATACAGCATTTCTGTGTTAGTATATTTAAGAAAAAAAAATATTGATATTTTTATCTAATTTTATGTGCTACAAAAGAATAGCTGATGTTTTTTCAACAATAATGCTAGGGAAATAAACCTAAACAATAAGAAATTTTTAAAGTATTCATTATTGAAAGATAAATATGCTATGCATACTGCCAAAATTTTATGTCGATTTATGAACACACTAAATCTGTTTTAAAATACTTAATTTTCGAATTTTTTTTTTAAATCAAAAAAGCGAAATCTATATATATATGAAATTTATTACTTAAAAATAACCTTAGGAAGGAATGATTTAAAAATGGCATTGATTGATCATAACATTTTTTTCACTATATACCTTCAGGCTGCGTGGACATATCTCTCGACATAGTGATATCGGTTGATTTTCCATATTTTCTGATCCAAAAATCGAAGATAAACTACATATAACTTCACCAATCATCGCATCTCGAGAATATCGATCAAAGCTCAGTACGATAAAGTGAAGACTAATTTTCTGTAAGCGAATGATTAATTACAAGTATAACAAAAATTAAAATATGATTGAAAAGAAATGAAATATACTTAAAAAAAAGAATTATACAACTTTGGAAATTTAAACTTTTTTTTTTTTTTTTTAATTTGTTACTACGGTAGGGGGTACACTTTTGAGATTGGAACTCGTTTGTATTTCTTGGGCTGAGCAGAATAATACACTTAAATATTGAAAATATTCATTGGTGTACGCCGGATTCGAACCCGGTCCAATGCTTTGGTAGCAAGGACCGGATCCGATAGGCTACTGCGTGCTTTTTAAACTTTTTGTAATGTGAAAACGCTGTTACTTTTTTAAAAAAGATTGTAAACTAAAAAAAGTGTCATTCGGCAACCGAAATAGAAGCAAATTTCCTATAGAATTTTAACGTTTTAAATTGAGACGAAATTCTTAAATCAAAGAAAATTTATTTAAATTAAGGATCCTTAACTAATTAAATTAAGGAACTTCGAAGTTCAAGCGAATCTAATGTGAAAAATAATTTTCAACTTTGAGCTTTGAAATTAAGTATACGTATAAATAAATACGAAATTTATTTAATCCCAAAATTTTAAAAAGATTCACCGTTTAGTTACTTAGATATTAAATTTCAAAAATCACAGTTTTTATCTCCTTATACACGGGCTCTTACGGCGGACAAACTTTAGTCGAGAGTCTCGACTCGAGACTTTAATTATTTCTTTCAATATTAACCTCCCAATTTTAACGAATAAAAAACTATACACAAGAAACTTGAATTATTGTAAAATATAAAAAAAATTTTTTGCTCGACGGGCAGAAAGCGTCAAATTTCGGCCCGCTGCGCTAAACGAAATTGCCACTTTCTGCCTTCGTCGAGCAAAAAAATAGCATACACTCCTCGGGAAGTAAATAAGAAAGCCTCAGATCACATGTTTGTTGACCTCGGCTTCGCCTCGGCCAACAATTACATGTGATCCCCAGGTAGGAAAGAACAACTGGACAAGACTTGGACCAAGCCTGGGCCAAGCGTCACCAGCCTTGGGTAAGGCTTGGCACGAGCCTTGGCTAAACATTGGGCCAAGGCTCGGTCCAAGCCTAGGATGATAACTATGTCCCCAAGCCTTGGGAAACCAAAACACAAGGCTTGGGCCGAGTCTTGGGAAACAAATGGCCCAGGGCTCGGACCAAGCCTTGGGGAACTAATTTGCCAGGACTAAAAAAAATGTAAACATTATTAAAAAATTAAATTTGATTTTAATTGTATTCGTGATTTTACGGTTTATTATCAGCTTTACGTTATCGTATCTCGCGATTACACCAGATTACCTTTAAAAAAATCTTTGCTCACGATGGGAATCGAACCTGGGTCACCCGCGTTAAAGTCTCGAACTGTACTGACTTCGCTGCACTTCGTAGTAACACTAACAGATTAGTTTTAGTTACTTAAACATCACTCAGTCATTTTGCTTTATTACATGATGTTCCATAATTAAAATTGAACTTATAACTGCTAAAAATTTTGTATAGTTCAGATAATATAATTTGTTGACAGAATACAGTTATGAAATGTATTTTTTTTAATTCATTTGATTTTAACGAAATAATTAAATTTTCTATTACCAAAAATAAATACATGATCATAATTCATAAAATTAATATTTTTTATCATTGAAAAAAATTTTTCTATGATTCAATTAAAGCACCAAGCTAGTTCTGAATTTATATTTGGTCCGATAGTAACTTCCCAAGGCTCAATTTGGAAATATCGAACCATTGAGCCAAGTCTCAAGTAGTCTCAAGCTAGACCCGGGCCAAGCCTCGGGTGTCAGTGACTTCCCAAAACTATAGTTTCACTGATAGATATATTTGTAGAAGTAATTTGTATATGTATAAGAGAGTGATAAACAAACTTACTTGTTAACAATTTTTTTCAATATTTTTTTTGGAGAGAAATAAACATTTTTAAAATATTCACAATATGTATCAGTATTAAATTTATCATTTTTTATTCACATGGAAACTATTTTTTGAGCAGTTTCGAGAGTTTTATACATTTTTCAGCAACAAAGAAATGATAGTTAAAAATAATTTGTCAACGATTAATAACTATATTTATTAAAATTTTTTTGTTGACAAGTTATTTATTGAATTCTAATAAATTCTATCAGTGTTCGAAGTATTGGGCCAAGTATCGAACCGGGTTTAAGTCCGTGGTGATTTTTCAAGGCTTGGTAGAAATGTATTGAGACATTGGGCCAACCATCGGACCAGGCCTCGGCCAGTTGTGATCTCCCAAAGCTTGGTTCCAAAATATTGAACCATTGGGCCAAGCTTCGGGCCAGGCTTCGGCCAGTGGTGTACCCCAAGGCTCGGCTTGAGAATGTCAAACCATTGGGCTGAGCTTCGGACCAGGCTTCGGCCAGTCGTGATCTCCCAAGGCTTGGTTCCAAAATATTGAACCATTGGGCCAAGCCTCGGGCCAGGCCTGGGCCACTGGTAACTTACCAAGGCTTGGCAAAGTAACAAATGGTCCAAGGCTGGGCCATTTGTCAGCATTGGCAAACCCTACCTGGGGATCTGAGACATTTCTTACTTTACTTCCCTCGGTGTGTAATATACAATAATAACATATTACCGATATAATTTTTGAAATATTTAAAGTTAAATTTTGTTTTTTACTCGTTTATCGTCAGCTATTCATTCGAATAAAGATTTGGCAATGTCGCGTCAATATCTGAGAAAAAAGAAAAGGATATAAGTATAGTTACACAGAGAGAAATATTTCTCACACACTCATCCACGTCTCTGTAATGGTTATAATCAAGCGCGCTGTTGCCAAATCTGTTTATTTAATCCAAGAAGTAATAAATATGAAAGTCATTTTATTAATTTATTTTATTAAATAAGTAAAAATCATCAATTATTAAATTGTTCAAATTATTTTAAATTAAAATAAAGAATTTTGACGAATATTGGGAAGACTGAAGGTAAAAATAGTATATTGTGTGACTAGGGATGAAACAAAACGATTTCAGACCAGAGTGAAGTTGCCTGCCCGAGCGAAGCGAGGGCTGGCATCACTCGGTCTGAAATCGTGTTTCATCCCGCGTCATACATTATATTTTTCATATAAGTTGCATTAAAAATGCTAGTTTCAATGTCTGGAGCCAACCAGAACTAGATAGTTTCAGACGAATAGCGAAAATACTATTTTATTATAAAATTTATAATAAAATAGAAAGTAATAGTTTATTTTTTATCAAACATTATTCGTAAATTGAATAGTTTTATTTTGTTATTCTTATTTATGCTTAATAACAGAATTACAATATATCAGTACAGTTAACGGTTAGAATGACAATTATAAAGGTATAAAATAAACAAACAATTGATAGGATTGAAAATAAAGCTGCAACTTCATCTCGCGGGCAGGAATTCGTCATTTTCTGTCCGCCGGGAAGTAATAATTGATTCCTACCCGGCACAGTCGCATTGGTCTAAAATTGTCTAGTTTCAGTTGGCTCAACAGGCATTGAAACTCGCATTTTCAATACAGGTTATATGAAAAAAATTTTAAGACTATTTTAACTCATAAGTTACGCTCGAACCTCCTTAAGTAAAAAAAATAGCTTGATTCGAGAATTTTTCTGCCTATGTCAACGTTATAAAGCTCTTCAAAATAATTTTCTTGGTTCAAAAATTTACCTTTCGAATCATGTTAATGTTTTTTCCAGTGTAGCTGTTTAGTTTATAGCAAAAGTGTAATAAGGATAATGCGTACATCCCAATTCAAATTGAACCTTTGAAAAAGACGTGAATCAATGTTAATTTTTCTGAAAAATAAACACCTGTAGATGATATTTTAGAAATTTCAATAGAAAATTCAATACATTTTGGAAAAAAAACGATTACAACCGTAAATCTCGTAATAGGCATATAAAAATAGGAGGTAATTTTGAGTCCAAACATACGTCATAATACTCAAATTAAAGTTTATTTCAAAACCTTTCAGATTATCAAAATTTTAAAATTATGTAATTTCGAACTACTAGACTGATCAAGTTCATCTGGAAGCTTGACCTTTGTATTTATCTATAGAATACGTATGATGAGTTTGGTAAAGATCCATTGCAAATTGTAGATGCTATCATCCTAACAAGCCGCGTATGATAAAACGCGTTGTATACCTCATTTATATGTAAATTGAAATTTAAGTCTAAATTTTTTAAAAATTCCGCCATGAGGACCAACGTAATAGTTAAATTTATATTAAATCTATTAAAAAAGTCTTTCAGTATCTGAAATGGAAGTAGTCGATTTCTTGAAACTAAATTAAAAAAATTAGGAAAACGGTTGACCTTGAAGGCCATCCCTGCAACTTCCCGCCAATTCTATACCTAAACGCTTGAAATTGCACTTATGACGTTTTAGAGCTCTTCAAGCTCATAAATACAATTTGTGTATTTTATTTTGAGCTCTCCGAGCTCAAAAAAATAGCTTTTGTATGCATTTGAGCTCTTCGAGCTCAAAAGTTTGATAAAACACTATTGTTTAATTTTTAAATCGCAATAACTTTTGAATGAATGAACCGATTTGAATGAATGAACCACATACACACACACACACACACACACACACACACACACACACACACACACACACACACACACACACACACATACATACATACATACAGACACCATCGCGGGAATAGTCAGGGAAGCTTTCTAGGACCTCGAAACGTCGAGATTCGATGAAAACTCGATTTTCGTAAAACGGGGTGAAAACAATAACTTCCCGATTTTTGAAAATCTTCGATTTTCTTAGCGGGAATTTAAAAAAACTATTAGTGTAGTTTGCGGTTTTCACTATTCTGAAAGTTTCTAATGACTACCGTTTCTAAACATCGGCCGATTTTGCTCGTCTTTGAACTCGTTCAAGGTATTTAACCAAAAAAAAGTGTGGAGAGTTTCATAAATGGACTTTGTTATGCAATAGTGTGTTAAGTACATATGATTTCCATAGCACAACACATTAATGCATAACAGTGACCAAAAAGTTTGGAAAATCCAAAAGTACACGCTTCATAATCTCATTTTTCACAGTAAAATTGATTAAAATAAATGATCAAAAGCAAAATAATAAAAAACAGAAAACTCTGCTATGGTTTGGTGGCGCCATAACTCTGAGGTGAGGAAAAAAAATACTATAATAAAATGTATAGATAGATATACAAAAAATTCCACAGTCATAAATTAGTTTTTTATAAATAATAATTTAACGACAGTGAATTGAACGCTCATGTTAATTAAGAAAATCCGTCGTGTGTTACGTTAGATAATAAAAAAAAAATTATTCCGGTACGATTATTTTTTCGACCAATTTCCCTGCCACATAGACCCATCCATACACGGACGTCCAGAAAAGATTATGTTTAATGTTATTATTTCCTATGTTAAACAAAAAAATTGTTATTGAAATATATTTTATGTGCCTGACAAATTATTTGACTTGATATAAGTATACTCATATTAATCTGTAAGTGCGATATAAATAACAAAAAATCAATTTCAGTTTCGAGAAAACCTCTTTTTTTGAAATGTCGAGAGTAGAGCACAACCTCAACGCTTCGCTTATGAGGCGTGCAATATCCTTCAGTTATTGTGGGCAGTACACAGAAAGAAAAATTTTTTGACTGGAGAACAAAATTCTTGGCTCAAGAAAATTTTAGGGTGCCTGAAGAAAGACCGAAGTTGTGTTGGCTAAAGTAAAAATTTTTCTTAGAATTCAATTCTTGGTGGAAGTAATTTTTTCTTAATTCAAATTATCATAAATATTTGATACAATAAATTTTTACATTTGATCAAGATTTTTAGATACTTTAGGGAAGCAGCGCCACCCTACTTCAGCTGAAAAAAAAATTTTTTCATCTTGATTCAATATTATTTGATTTTCCCATTTGACATGTTAACCAATAAAAATATTAATGAAATTTTACTATCAAGATATTTAATTTTTTAGAGCAAAAGAGAAATTTTCTCAAGAAAAGAAAATTTACTTCTATTAAGAACTAAATTTTTTGGAGCAAGAGGCTGAATTTTTTCAAAACAACAAGATTTTCTTGACTTAAATAAATTTTCTTGGATCAAGATACGGATTTCTTAAAGCAAGAGAATTATTTTGTCTCAATAAGTGAAATTTCTTGTGTCAAAAAATTTTTTTTTCGTTCAAGAAAATAATTAGGAAGAAAAATATTTTTTTTTTTTTTTTTAAGTACATAAAAAACCAAAAATTTTGGGAAAAAAATTTTAATTGGGACCATATAAGTAGAAATTATGAGCAAAAAACCAAAAAAAACGAGACTTTGTTTGTGAAAATTCGATATCTTTGAAGCTTTTGAAGTTTTTTTTTTATAAATGAGCATGAAATTCTGTCCGAGGGTGTGTCAAAGTAAAGGACCTGTCACAATTAGAGCGCTTAATATTGACATTTAAAGGTAGTAAGTCGAAATTTTCCATTTTTCATTACAATAACATGGAAAAAAATTTGAAAAACGGTTGGCCCTGTAGGTCATCCCTGAAACTTCCCGCTATGTAACGGGCTCAAAAAAATGATCTATTCCAAATATTATTTTTTATCTACCAAACGATCAGACGTGAAATTTTGAAGTAATGTAAAAAATACTCTTTTCCAAACAGAAATTTCGGAGTTATGTAAATAGAACGCTTTTTTCCAAATTTTTCGACAACGATATCTCTTGAATGGATCAACTGATTTTAACTTGGTTTACGGCAATCGAGGTCGATTTTGAGGTTAAGAGCTGATGAGATTTAGTAATCGGTCAACACCCTACTTTTGAAGTTATTCTAAAAAAATTTTTTTTTGAGAATTCTCAAAATCTACCCAGCTGAATTTGATTTAAACTTACAGAAAATCTAATAGCAACGAAACTCTTCTGAACGCCATCAACCCCGCTTTGATCGGTTAAGTCGTTCAAAAGTTGTAAGAAATTTTTAGATCTCAAAAGCTGATTAGTTTTTGGAATTGATCGGTAGAGCCGTTTAAAAGTTATTCTAAAAAAACAACATTCATCGTTATGAATCGGTCCAAATCGTATTCAAAATCTAAGTTTGGCCAAGCCCTTTCGAATGGCGCCAACTGGGATGAAATCGGTCAAGCCGTTCAAAAACTATAAGAGGTTTATATACACCTCTATGAGCTAATATGAGCTAAAATTCTTATGAATATTTCGAAAGTTTATTAATTAAATAGAAAAATTTTAAAAAGTTACTAAAAAGCTATTGAAATGAGAAAGCTTTGGGATTCGGATACCAAATGGATTTTTCAAATGGTTAGAGTAATCAATTAAATACATTAAGCCTTTTTATAGAGCGTTAAATTTCTTACAAAAATAGATTATCCTCATTTGACAATATTTATTTTTCAATGAGATAGAAAATTATTTAAAAAAAAATTTTTTTTGACCAATTCTTCAAACTTTGATATCGAATATCTTTGAAACGGTTAAAGTAATTGCTTAAACACATCTGTCTTTTTTTGTAGAAGATGTAATTTTTTACAAAATCATGTATGAGTATTTGATAAACCGATTGATTCATAATGAGATGTGGTCTTTTATATAAGGGACTAGAGAAAAAATGGAAAATTGTGATAAGAAGAATTTTCCCATCAATATAAAGAGTTAAAATTTGGTGAGCACTTTCTAGAGTTGTCAAAGAACCAACTTTTCAGTGTCGTAAGTAAAAAAAAAAAAATATTTGATTTTTTTGAATCATCCTACTGTGTATAAGATCACAGAATTACTTATTTAATTAAAGACATTTTTTTTTTTAATTTCGATTTGTGAAAAAATCATTTTATATCTATTTTTCTCAGTAACAGCGTTTTATGAGTGCTAAAAAATTTCGTTTTTCAATTTTTTGTGAAGTATATTCATCAATTACGACTTTATATACCTGGAGTTGACTTTGTGAGACGCCAAAAAATGTAAAGTCCTCATCATAAACAGGATCACGCGTATTTCTTAGAACTCTTGTTTTTACTCTATCCTCTTTATCTGGTAAAAGTTGAAGCTTGATGTAAGGATCACTGGTTTGATGTCCACGGGCTGGTAATCCTGTGCATTTAACAACTGTGACTGCAAGTGCGTTTTGATCAGCTTGGTAGCGTACTTTAAAAAATAACTGTCCTAGTTCGTTTTTATTTGTGTCACCATTGATCAGTGTACGCTCTGCTTTTTCACTAGATTCAAACTCAGCTTTATCTTTTTCATTTTCAACAGTAAGTGTAACCTCACTGGATGTCTTCTGAACTAAGTTATCGTTTCCTCCTGTAAGTGATTTCAGCTGCGAAGAAAAATTATTAGAATTCTGGAGTGGCTGAGAGCCAGTTGGACTGGGTGTCTGTCCTCCAGAACCAGGTGGACTCTTAGCAGGCCCCGTAGGACTTGGACTTTTTTTTAAATAATGACTTGTACTTCCTGGACTTTTAACCGCTGTTGGCTTGCGATGAGGTGGTCGAAATGCCAATGACTTGTCCATGGTTAATTTTGTGTGCTCTCGACGTCGACGATATAACCACCAGGTCATCGCGGCGGCGCATATTGCTGCTATTGCAGCAATACATAATCCAACGAGGGTGTTCGTTGATACTGAAATTTTTACTATTGATATTGAATCTATTTATGCATTTATATTTTGTTAATAAAAAGAAAATTAATAATTGGTAATCTATATTTTTTTATCGAAAATTTTAATATCACGTCACCATAATTTGCGATTGTAAAAATAATTTAAAATTAATATATTTAATGACAGTATGATTTATTGCTAAATACTGAGTCTTTCAAAATAGCCGAAACTCTATAGATGATATCCACTCATGACATTTATAATTTATTATCTGTGCTATCATTTTATCCATACTTTTGTATCCATGGATTCACATTTTTTTTGTGAAGAAAAAAATTTATGGTTTTTGATTTTTTTAACGTAATTGTAATGTGTAGCAAAATATTATTCATCAGTTGTTTAATTATAAAATAATGATGCATCATTTTACGTAAGAACCATCTGGAAGTAGAAGTGTGTATAAATAATTAAAAATTGTAAAAAATACTTACCCGATTCAACAGGCCTTATTAAAGGTCCATCCTCCAAAAGACCATCGACCATGTTAGTCGTTTTATTATTAATAATCTTAGTTGAATAACGAAAAACTACTTGCTTCACTAGACAAAAGACTCGGGCGTTATTTACGGCGTGTAATAGAATCCTTCATATCTAGAAACACTACCGAAAGACTTCGATCAATAGCTTGTTTAACGTGACTTGCGCGAAAGGGTAGTTGTTATTGTTATTAAAATTTAAGCGGAAGTCAAACTAACAATTGTATGTAACTGCTTTTAAGAATTTTTACTGGTAAAATAAATAATTTCAATTGTAATAATTCTCATCGATTTTGAATGACCAGCCCGCAATTACTTATTTGAACCTTGACCAAATCAACAAAAGCAAAAAAATTACATCTGAGGTAACTCAGGTACGTTAGGGGTAGTGATTCCCATGAAGGTAATTAATATAGTAATGTATGAAAGAAATTAATATTATTATATATGCAGCATATAATAAAAATATATTTTTTCTATTAAAAATATAAATTATTTTCAGGGGGAAACAACAAAAAAAATTTTCACAGACTTAATACAAGAGGTCATATATACACAAATAGTCATGCACACAAATGAGCATAAAGTTATATTAATACTTAATTAAGACAATAACTAAGAAAGAAATTTATTTTTGTCCGGCCTTAAATTTTTGTTTTACTACAATTACATGATCCATTGAAATATTAGTAAAAAATTTTTCTTTGCGTATGATGTTTTAATTTTTTCAAAATTACTAAATTTACAAATAATATGTGCTTCATAGAAAATAATATGTGAAGCTAAAATATCTATCATTTATTAAAAATTAGTAAAACCAAATAAGATATTAATTGGAACTTTGACAAGTACTCTTTTAAAATGAATCCGTGTTATTTCACTGATTCAATTAGTGAACTTCTGACTCACGCGCATGCGTGTAGATATTATATTCATTGATTCAATTATTCAATCAGTGAATTTCATCGATCATTGGATGAATCAGTGAAATTCCGCTAATTAATTTTAAAAGAGTATCCACATAAATCAATCTGAAAAACGGTTGACCTTGCCGGCCATTCCAGGAATTTTCTCCTATGACCGATTTCAAAACCCTTGAAAAGTTATCTACAAAATTGCACGCCTCATAGCGCGAAGCGCGTGAGGTTGTGATCTATACCCAACTCGTCAAGGTTAAACAATTTTGTGATCTTCAAATGCCTCTGTCACAACCATATTGCAATTATACAATAACATAAGTAGATGTACACTGAGAAAATACTTAAACTAAACCATAAATAAAAAATATATAAATTACATAATCAAATACTTTGAAACAGAAAATGTGATACAACATGGATCCTAAAATCATATCTGATTAAATTTTCTTTTATTGCGAGTATTTAAAGCTCAATAACTTTTTACTCGTTAAGATTACGAAAAAACTACCTCAGTATTTTTTTTGTAGAGAATTAAATTCCCTACAAGAATAATTGACGAAAAATACAAAAAAAAATATTTTCCGTAGTTTTACCGGATGAAAACGTAAATAAAATTTTTTTACGTATTATTTAAATGGGAAAATAAAAATTCATTGAGCTTTATGAAGAATTGAGATATCAAGCTGCGCTTTGAAGGGAATTTTTTTTATACCTTAGAGAAGCTTTTAAGATGATAGGCAAAAATCTTTTTTTTTTGGACCACTCTAATATATATATAAGCGATCATTTTTTTTTCCACCGCGGTAAACTTGAAAACTGCTGGACCAATCGGCATGAAACCATGACCATTCCACGCGGAATTAGTTGTAGAAGGTTTAGGCCATTCATTTTTTAAATTCTATCAACCCTTTACCATTTTTTTCAAATTTAATCGGATAGTCATTTGCTTCCGCTAATAAAACAAATGAACAGCATTTCTTCTTCATACTTTATTCGAGCGCATGAAAACCGGCAAAATGTCTAACATCACCTTAACGCTTTTAAACGCGTTTCCGCACATACCCTCCCACGCCTCCACCTACGCACTCCCGTGCATCCACAACGTTGTGACATGAAGTATTGTCGCGAGTAACGGAAGGTTAACCCTTTAACGCTCTGGAGTCTCGAGAAATCTTGGTGTGAGCCTGAACAGGGCAAAACCAATAATAATGCGTTATACGGCTGTGTGTTATACGGCTGTGTGTTATACGGCTGTGTGTGAGTAGCGGTGTGACTGTATAACGTGTCCGTGCGCCCCCTTCTACTATTTTTCAAGCCCCTTCTCTACAAAACAGACTATAGTTCTCTCTCACTTAAAGAAAAAGACGGACGATTGAAATTGGGAGTAGGGATTCAAGGTCGACCGTTAAAGGGTTGAAATTGCAAAAGATTCAAAATCTATATATATGGGGTATTCCATATGGATGCATATGCATATGCCAAATCGACCACTTTTGAACTCAACCCTTTTTGATTTATCCCGGGAAAAAATGATCAGGCCTGACATTGGACCTGATCATGCCTATTCATGTATGATCAGGCCTGTATGACAGGCTTTTTTATTTTCAAATAGCCATAACTTTTTTAGACATTGACCTATGGGTACCTTTTTTTTTAAAAAAATTTTTGTTTTTGAATAAACTTTTCGAAAAAATACACAAAAAAAATTAAATGTGATAAATTCTATAAAATAATCGGTTTTTTTGAGCAAAATCTTTATTTTTTCAAAGCTCGTCACTTTTTTTTTAACTTCCCGCTAAGAAAATTTAAAATTTTCAAAAATCGGGAAGTTATTGTTCTTACCCCGTTTTTCGAAAATCGAGTTTTCATTAGAACTCGACGTTTTGAGGTCCTACACGGAAAAAAATAAATAGTAAATGCAACATGATGCAGTCTTGGTAAATAAACATAATGAAATCATGTTGCATCCACATGATTTGTCACGTTTCGGCTACATGACAATCATGTTGCGATAGCATGGCAATCATGTTGCGGTAGCATGAGAAAAATCATGTGGCAGTAACATGATTTTCATGTAGCCTTAATAGCATAAAATTAAGCTGCAACAACTAAATATTTATGCTTCAGAAAAATTATTCATTTATGCCGCTTGGGAACCTAATTTTAAATTCTAGCATTTGAATTACAAATCAAATTTTTAATTTAAAATTCCAACTATTGAATGACACTGAAATTAGCATACTGGACAATTTTTTGATTTTTTTTTTAAGAAATAAAATAAGTCTAAAAATTTATTTTTAAAACATTGCATTTGTAATTTTTTAGAGTCTTTAAAGATGGAATTTTTGAAATATATTTTATTGCTATAGTTTATTTGCTAATAAAAATTATCACATATCTCTCAGTTTAAATATCATAGTTATTGATTGAAAAGTAATTTTTTAATTTTAATCTTATTATAAAAACTATGAAAACGAAGAATTTGATTTTCGATTTTTAGCCGAAAATTATCAAATTAATAGAATTCCTAACCTGAACAACGAAATTGTTAAGACAATTTATTTTGATTTAAAAACGGCGCTACCGTAGAGATAGCAGTATCCTGAAGTGTGTTCCGTTTTAAACAGTTATCAGTGAACCAGTGTCGCTGGCTATGAAAGAACGGCTTCATGGTGGTATACTATTGGTAAATTGACTTGAGGTCTTACAATGGCTGCGTTCAAGTTTACTAAGGGCCAGTTTTTCAATACTAGGTTTAAGTATTTTATCATTGTGAATATATCTATCTGAACAAAAACAGTTTCACTGTAACAAATTGCGCCAAGTACACGTTCACAACTTTTGATTTACAAAAAAACCATGGAGAAATTATCACTTTACAAAAAGATGTAAAATCAAAGAAAAGACAGACCAAGTAGCCGTTATAATTTTTAATTGAAAAAATTTTGTGGTAAATTTAACAATTACGAACAACTTTTCAAACGTACTCGGCGTGCGTCATTGAGTACCCCAAATTTTTTCAGATGTGTTGTAATATTGTCACAATATCCGTCAGATAACTCATTCATGTCAACAGTCAGTAGTTTAATAATTATCTTAACTCCTGTTCTTTTCTTCTTCACAGCATTATTGCATGCTTTAAGCGCGATCGCGCGAAGGCTTAGCTCTACTAGCGCCTAAAAATCCAGTTTCCTATCTCGTCAAGAAAAATTCAATTTTAATCATAATCCTTCAACAATTATTTTTTCATTAAAAACGATCCAAAAAGAAATGTCGAAGCTATGTAAAAAAAATCACTTTTTTCGAAATTTTTCGCTTTTGATAACTCCCGAACGAATCAATCCATTTTGACGGAACTGACGGCAATAGACGCAGTATTTCGAATCTAAGAGCGGATGAGATTTTGAAATCAACTAGCGGAGTCATTTAAAAATTATTCCAAAAAAACCATTTTTTGAAAATCTTATTTTTGAGATTTCTCAAAATCAAGCGAACTGAATCGATTCAAATTTTTACCTAATTTAATGGCAATGATACTCTTTGGATCGTCAATTATCTCGATTCGATTGATCGAGATGTTCAAAACTTATAGATTCATATGGTTGCATCAAAATAATCATCAGTAGGGTCAATGACTTGGTGAGGAGGGGCTGAAAGAACTGTAGTCCCTAAAATCGCTTTTCGCATCAGTTCTTTGGGCTTAGTTATCAGACATGAAAAAATTTGGGGTACTCAATGACGCACGCCGAGTACGTTTGAAAAGTTGTTCGTAATTGTTAAATTTACCACAAAATTTTTTCAATTAAAAATTATAACGGCTACTTGGTCTGTCTTTTCTTTGATTTTACGTCTTTTTGTAAAGTGATAATTTCTCATTGGTATTTTGGTAAATCAAAAGTTGTGAACGTGTACTTGGCGCAATTTATTACAGTGAAACTGTTTTTGTTCAGATTTTACATCTTTTTGTAAAGTGAAAATTTCTCTTCGGTTTTTTTATAAATCAAGAGTTGTGAACGTGTACTTGGCACAATTTATTACAGTGAAACTGTTTTTGTTCAGATAAATTGAATCGTTAAATTATTACAGTAAAAGCCCTTAAAAGTTACTCAGGTTGTCTTTCTTGCTCTTATTAGTGTTTTATGAGAAATTGAGACAGAACTACGGTAACTTTTAACAGCTTTCACTGTATCAGAAAGAATTTCAGATATTTGTTGCTTTTGTTGTATAGCCCAAAATTGGCTATAGTAAATTTATTGAGTTCTTTTAATTCGCCCGTTGGAACGCGGTAGGGCGTTCAACTCGCAGTAAATAGATTAAGGCGGGAGAGTAGATTTAAATTCGAATAAGTTGAATTAAATAATATATATAATAAATTTAAAATACTCGGATTATTTTAGTTTAATTTAGATTTGCCTTGCGCGCAAATCTATTATTTATTATTCAGTAAATTACAAAATAAAAGTACCGACAATAATTCCGAAAAAGAAAATATTCGCGTGGCGTACTTAAGTCTTGCTTATTGATAAGTGTCTTCTTGTTTTCCGTTGTCCGACTCCCCTGGTTAAGATGTTCGTACCTTTGGAGTGGGAGAGGCCCAGAGGGTAGTGAGGGTAGCTGCGCGCGCCTCTACAGCTCTCATCTTCGGCTAGCATCCCTTCTCGAATTGGCAAAATGGGACTATGTTGAAATGACGTCACGACAACCCTCGATGTTCCCAGGTCATTTGCAGCCCGCCTTGATGTCTGGTTTTTATGACCTAGCCCTAGGTACTCCCTTTTTTTAGCGAACGTTTTGGAAAATAAGCTTCTTAAAAGATTATGACAATAAAAATGAATAAATAAAGATCTCTGGGTTTTCTCTAGTTTCGTAAAGAATATTCCAAAATGTTCGGTATCTTATTCTAAGTGACCATTACAATTACAAGCGTAAGTTTATTTTAACAAGGAAATTTTTCTTAGAATGTCTAGACTAACTGCACGGGACTTAAAAGTTTTTATGTTTTCCCTTGGGAGTTTCCGGTAATTATAAATTCGTCGGGTGGACATCAATGACCCATAATCCGATTGCCCAGACCTAGTATTGGACACAATTGTTTTACCCAGAATTCGTTTGCCCAGATTTCTATGATACAGAGCATCTTTTACCTAGAGTTCCAATGATACAGAATTTCTATTACACAGGCATCCGATAATACATAATATCTTTTACTCAGTAATTCATTTACACAGATTTTTTTTGCCCAGACTCTTCAATTTGATCTCAGAAGTTCTTGCAATAAATAGCGCAGGCATAACTAATTATAATTTGAAAACATTTTTTTTATTTCAACAATTAACAAATCCGAGCCGCCTTATTTTTCTGTTACATTTGTTCAACTCCTGGATCATTCCATATCAAATCGATCGATAGTTGGAATCAACCCCTTTTCGATTCGGACAAATTTTGGTCTGAAGTTTTCTTTTATCATGTAACAAAATTCTGCCAAAAGAAAAAAAATAAAAAAAAATTTTTTTAGGATCAATACAAGGTATTATACAAAAAAAAACTAAGCTAAAATTTTAATGTCAATCGTCATTTTTGACGATTTTCAAAAATTCAAAATTTGTTTGACATTTTTCAAAATTTTTTTCCAAAATATTTTTTTTTTTCAATAGCACCAAGTGTCCCTTTTTAAACAAACGAAAGGCCATTCCTGTATCTATAATATAGCGTTCGAGATATTACAAAAATGAAATTCAAAAACTGTAAAAATCGCAAAATTTTCAATTTGCATATTTTTTGAAAATATTTTTTTTTATTTTGACAGAACTTTGACAGAAAGGGGTCGATCTGACATGGAATGGCCCAGGAGTTAAACAAATGTTACAGAAAAATAAGGCGGCTCGGATTTGTTAATTGTTGAAATAAAAAAAAATGTTTTCAAATTATAATTAGTTATGCCTGCGCTATTTATTGCAAGAACTTCTGAGATCAAATTGAAGAGTTTGGGCAAAAGAAACCTGTGTAAATGAATTATTGAGTAAAAGATATTATGTGTTATCGGATGCCTGTGTAACAGAAATTCTGTATCATTGAAACTCTGGGTAAAAGATGCACTGTATCATAGAAATCTGGGTAAACGAATTCTGGGTAAAAGAATTGTGTCCAATACTAGGTCTGGGCAATTGGATTATGGGTCATTGATGTCCACCCAAATTTAATAAAATATTTTTAATAATTCAAATTCGCGCCTTTCTGACAAGTAATGTCACCTGCTGGATGCATCTACAGGCATTACAGTTCACAGCCGGAAAAGCAATGAAAACAATTCACACTAGCTATTTACATCAAATTCCTACAGAAAATATTAATTATTATTATTAAATTAAATAATAATAATAATAATAATAATGAAACGTTAAATAGAATGAAATTTCATTTAATTATTTTCAAATACCCGCAATAAAATTTTAAATGGATTCAATTTGAATTAACCTTCTATTTTGTCAGACGTCTACTGGAAATGAAATGATTCTGATACTATAAAGTAGTATACTATCCTCAAAACATCGAATTGTACCAACTTAACAATTTAAAAATGTAGAGCAGAGTAACTAACCGCAGAGGATCTCAGATGCCAAGTGGAAACGGACTAACTCTGATACTACACATATACCCTGATAGCCACACTTACTATAAAAATACTTGTAGTATAGCAAGTTTAGTCAAAGTTCACTCCAAAACTTGTACAGTAAAAGTTATATACAATTTGTGTTGAAGTTGTATAGGTGTACTCGACAACAGTTCAGTGATTTACTTCTTCACCCTAGAACCATGGTTTCTAAGAAGAAAAATCTCCAAGCTAACATTTCTCTCTTATGCTGGTATAGCAATAAATTCATGCAATTAAGCCGAGCAGTGATTGGTGCTGCATTAAACACTAATAATTTAATTCACTGGCAAGATTTGGAGAATGCACTCAAATATTTTTTTTTATTTTTATCTTAATTGAGTTTGGTAAATCGCGTAATTTCGATATTCTGAACAGTTAAAATGTCATTTAGTGGCATAACGATGAGAAAAAAATAATTTTAAGAAAAATTTTTTTTTTTTTAACAAATTTCAAAAATTTATATTTCTGAAAAAACAAAAAACACAGTTCCGAAAATTTCAGGATCTCTTAAAATTGGTATAAGGTAGTATACAAAAAAATTTGAGCAAAAAATTTATTGTCGACCGTCATTTTTGACGATTTTCAAAAATTCAAAATTTGAAAAATTTGACATTTTTCAAAATTTTTTCCCAAAACATTTTTTTTTCAATAGCTCCAAGTGTCCCCTTTCAAACAAACGAAAGATCATTTCTGTATCTATCCTAGCGTTCGAGATATTACAAAAACAAAATTTAAAAACTGGAAAAAACGCGAAATTTTGAGTTTGCATATCTTTTGAAAAAAAATTTTTTTATTTTTATTTCTTTGGCAGAACTTCGTTATATGATAAAAGAAAACTTCTGACCAAAATTCATTCAAATCGAAAGGGGTCGATTCCAACTATTGGTCGATTTGACATGGAATGACCCATATAACCAATTTATATATAAATATATATAAATATTTTTTCTCGGGTTCGAACTCAAAAATATAATTTGTGTGTTATTTTGAGCTCTCCGCGCTTGAAGAGTGAGTTGTTCTATGCTTTTGAGCTCTTCAAGCTCAAAAGTCTGATAGAAGTTTAATAAAACACTATTCTTTAAATTTTTAAACTGCAATTACTTTCAAATGAATAAATCGATTTACACGCGGTTGGTAGCACTCGACGCAATTTTTTGAATCCTATAATTTACTCGTAAAGACAAATCGATCAGACCGAAAATTTTAGACAAGATTGAAAAATTCACATAAAAAGTGCCGTTTAAAAATTTTTTTTCGTAGTTTTTTTAAGTTTTTTTTCACATTATACAATAAGAGCATAAAAAAAAATTAGGAAAATGGTTGACTCTGAAGGCCATCCCTGCAACTTCCCGCTAATTCCATACCTAGGTGCGTAAGATTGCACTTATTATGTTTTTGAGCTCTTCGAGCTCAAAGCGATAGCTTTTCTATACTTTTGAGCTCTTTGAGTACAAAATGAGTAATAAAAGGTAAACTTATGCAGATACATAATACTGTAATTTCGAGTATTTAAAAATAAAATGCACGACGTGGAAATATTAAATAATAAATTAATTTCAACTTTTTTTCATTTTTTGGACATAATCTTGCATCCTTAAAATAAGTCATCCTTAACGCATGATAGAATTTGTTAATTGTCCTTTTTTTACTTCATTTAAAGTTGTTGACGCCACTTGTCTTATTAACATGAGAATAATTTGTAATTTGAGATTGAGAACTATGAATGTGCAGAAATTCGTAAGTAAATAAGTATTCGAAAACGAAAAAAATAATATTCTCATGAAATTATTTCTAATTTTTATATAAAATTAATATCTGTTTGAGTTATCTGAGGTTAAAAATTATAATTGAAGTGAAGAAATGGAGAAAATATATCATGCGTTAAGAAAATAAAAAATTATATCATGCTTTAAGCTTGACTTTTACATTATGTCTAAAAAATGAATAAAAGTTGAAATTAATTTATTATTTAATATTTTTACGTCGTGCATTTGATTTTTAAATACTCAAAATTACAACAATCTGTATCTGCATAACTTTAACTTATATAGAAGTGGCAAAAAACAAAAAAAATTTTTTTTTTTAATTTAAAAATTCATATTTTGAAAAAAAAAACCCCTATCCAAAAATTTCAGGATCTTTTAAGATCATTAAGGTAAAAGCCCCAATAGATGATCACGTACCAGTATATGATCATCTATTGGGGCTTTTACCTTACAAGGTATCATACAAAAAAAATTGAGCCAAAATTTTAATGGCGGTCTTCATTTTTGACGATTTTCAAAAATTCAGAATTTGATAAATTTGGCATTTTTCGAAATTTTTTTCCAAAATATTTTATTTTCAATAGCCCCAAGTGTCCCCTTTTAAACAAACGAAAGACCATTCCTGTATCTATAATAGCATTCGAGATATTGCAAAAACAAAATTGAAAAACTGGAAAAATGGCGAAATTTTGAATTTGCATATCTTTTGAAAAAAAATTTTTTATTTTTTTTCCTTTGGCAGAACTTCGTTTTATGATGAAAGAAAACTTCTGACCAAAATTTATTTGTCGATATGACATGGAATGACCCACCGCAATAGCTTTTGAATGAATGAACCGATTTTCACGCGGTTGGCGGTATTGGACGCAGTTTCTTAAGCCTCATGAAGAATTTCTAATTGATCAATTTAGGAATTTCGGAGTATTTCCGAAAAAACACTTGTTTTGGTTTTCTTTCGTTCACGATATCTCTCGAACGAATTAACCGATTTTGACCGGCTTGGCGGCAATCGACGTGGTTTTTAAAAGTTAGGAGCTAGTTAGCTTTTGGAGTTGATCAATAAAGCCGTTTAAAAGTTATTCTAAAAAAACCACATTAAAAAAAATTTTTTTTTTTAGTTTTTTTGAGATTTCTCAAAATTTCCCAAAATCTATCGGTCCGAATCAGTTCAAATTAACAGGAAATCTAAGTTTAAAGGAACTTTTTAGAATATCGTTTGGCAGGTTTCGATCGGTTTAGCCGTTCACATACTCACACACACACACACACACACACACACACACACACACACACACACACACACACACACACACACACACACACACACACACACACACGCGTGAAACGTTTTTTAGGGTTTATAAAAATATTAAAAAATTTTTCAGTCAAATTATATGGGATCAAGTTTAAAAGTGATTGGTTTTATGAAGAATGGCTCCTCATCATAACTAAATAAACAATTCATTTAAATTACTTCCAAGGTTAGTAATAAAGGAAGTTCAAAATGAGAGCATAATTTCATAGAGATTACGTTGCTTACGAAAAATTAATTTAGGTAAACGAAACTGATTTTGAAGATATGATTGTTTTATGTTCCATGCATGCAACTAGCGTAAATCATTTGAAAATTAAACTCATTTTGGTAAATGTTTTCCTAAAATCAATAAATAGTAAGAAATGTGGAAAAGATTACGGATATCCGTGAGAATCAACACATTAACTGTCTTTATATAAAAACAATAACTTGCACTATTATGCGAGAAAATTACTCTCCGAATAAAGTTACTATTTATTAAGTTAAAAATAAAATGTCTGTAATAATTGAAAAGAATACTTTCTATCAAAGAATTACATAAGAAATATTAATTGAAATAAATTATCTAAACATTTTTTTAAAGAAATTGTTTAAACAAACAATGTTTTAAACAAACTAAAAAAAAATTTAGTGATTTTAAGCGTCCTTTAACTTACCAAAAATCGATTTTCTACAGTTTTAAAACTTGTATTTAAAATATTGTGTTAATAAATGTGTAAAATTTTTTCTTTTAAAGTTATGATGATAGAGTTTATGGAATTCTTTGTTAATTTAACCATAAAGACAAATACAGTTGACTTTAATTATGATAGCAGAAATAATATGATTGATTTTAAATTAAATACGAAATCACATATAATTTTATTTCAAAGGAGGATGAATAATTAAAGACTTGTATTGTACGAAGCATATGTTCGTTAAAAAAAATTCTATTACTTATGGAGCTCTCTGAACAGATAATTTTCTAAGAAAGATAGAACCATTCACTATATGGAGGCCTGATTTTTATAATACATCACTACATCTCAAGATGTTAGACTTCCTACTGAAGAGAAAAAAGTATTAAAGCGATACTTAACTGAATTTAGATCTACTCATTTTAAAACAATTGAATAACATTCTTACCAGCTTCGGAAATGACTATCAATAGTAATAACTCGAATATATTCTCCTTCATATTTTAAAAACTACCGTACAACTGATAAATCACCAACGGGAACTAACTGAATTTATGGTATATCGAAATGTTATTAATACCAGTTTTTGGCCTCGAAGAACTAAGTATTCCCTTCACTTGTTACTGAAAGAACCGATCACTTTTTTTTCAATAGTTAACTCCCCTCTTATTTGACATATTATATCTCCGTTAAAATAATGAAACTTTCTTTTACTTGTTTTCGACTATTATAAAGTTGGAAATGAAGAAATAAATTAAATGGATAATCGTCGAATTATCGTGATTTTTAGTGATTTAGAAATTACTATTTTTGAAAATTTCGATACTTAGCTCAATAATTTTCGATTTTAAATTGAACTTCAGGGTACTCGAAATTCGTTTCTAAATTAATAAAAATAGATGGAATAACAGAAAATCAAATCATTTTTTAAATACATTACTAACGTATTTTTTGAGCTTGAACAGCTCAATTATTTAGTGTTAAGTACTATTCCGAGCTGATGTTTAAAAATCAAAATAACAATAAACATGTATATTTTCGTTATTATTCTCTTTTTTTAACCGACCAATTTTGTAAATAATTTAACAATTTTTAGTTCTATTAAATATCATCAAGTAGAAAATCGTTCAATGTTTCTGTTAATCACTGGAGTTATTTCATAGTACTATTTCATAGTAACGTTAATAAAAGTTTATATTAATTATAAATGTATAAATTATTGTCAATTCCTATGTCAATCACTAGTGACAAATAATTAAAAATATTAATTATTTTCACTGAGAGGTTATCAACAGTTAAAATTTTCTGTTGTGATTGAAGAGTAAACGGTTTTAGCCCGTTTTTCGAAAATCGAGTTTTCATCAGACCTCGACGTTTTGAGGTCCTAGGAAGCTTCCCCGATCAATCCCGCGATGGTGTGTGTGTGTGTGTTTTTTTTTATATAGGGGGGGGGGAATCCTTTTTGCGGATTCCAGGCATAGCTGTTTGGCCTGGATATGTGGCGACTCGACGTAGCGTCATACTAAAACTCGACGCTAACGCCCCTACCCACTAAACCCTAACCCCTTTACTTCTTTCCTCTATTCCCTCATGGAAACCGCCGTCAGGCATTACGTGAGAGGAGGATCTAGCTACTGCTCTTCCTTCTGGTAACTAAGGTGTTATTTTTCCTTCCTTCTAGTTTTTGTCATTTGCTCTTTTCCTTTCAATGGAACGCAGCTCTGTGAGCACCTCTGTGGCAAAAGTACTTGTAGCGTTCCAGGCAGTTTGACTTGACAACATTGCCTCTACTATTGTCTCTGGTTGGATGCTACGATTCAGGATCCTTTCTAACTCATCCCGCTGAGGATCGAAGCGGGGACACAAAAAGAAAACGTGCCTTGCGTCCTCGGTAACCCTTGGACAAGACGGGCACTCCGGTGAATCGTCGTGCTTAAAGCGGTGCAGATACTCTCGAAAGCATCCATGTCCTGACAACATCTGCGTTAGGTAATAGTTGACTTCGCCATGGTTTCGGCTCAGCCAAACGTCAATCCTTGGTATAAGTCGATGTGTCCATCTTCCCTTCTCCGCAGCATCCCATAGTTGTTGCCATCTTGCTATACTATGTTGTCGCTCTTCAGTTCTCAGTTCTTCAGCGCTCAATGTAGATGACCTCTTTCGGTGGTATAGGTTCCGTCTTTCGTCAGCTAGGACTCTAAGAGGCAGAGTTCCAGAAATGACGCACACTGCCTCCTCGGATATTGTGCGGAAGGCGCTTGCAACTTTCAATGCACTCAATCGGTAAACTGGTCCGGCTTTCCTCCATGATTCTTAGGTCTCCAGCGCGTCTGCCCAGACGGATATTCCATAAGTGAGCACTGATGTGGCTACTGACGACAGCAATAGTCTCCTGCTCTGCTTCGGGCCTCCAATATTCGGCATCAGTCTTGATAGACTAGTTACCACCGCCGACGCTTTAGCACTTACGTGTTCGACCTGTTGCTTAAAGTTCAGTCGGGCATCCAGCATCACCCCCAGATATCGGATAAATGGTTGCGATGCGATTTCCTGTTCACCGACATTCAGCTTGATGTTTTCTAAGATCTTTCTACTGGTGATGAGCACAGCTTCAGTTTTGTGCTTGGCTAGCTCCAAATTCATCATCTTCATCCATAGGTTAATCCGGCTAAATGTGATATCGAAAGCCAGATTGATCTCTTCCAAGTGTTTCGCTACAATCACTACAGCTACATCATCGACATATGCAACAAGTTTCACCTCTGATGTTAATGCAACTTTCAGGAGACCATCATACATGATGTTCCACAGCAAAGGACCCAAAACCGAGCCCTGTGGCACCCCTCCGGTTATTTCGTACTCCCTTGGACCGTTTTTCGTGTCATATTTGAGAACTCTGTCTGTAAAGTAGCTTGCTACCATTCTGCGCAGATATCCTGGCACTTCTTTATCTTCGAGAGCTCGCATGATGCAGTCCCAATTAGCGGAATTGAAGGCATTTTTGATGCCCAAGGCAGCCACCAAACAATACTTCTTTCTGCCACGTTCCCATCTCTTTCCAGCGATTGCCTCCTTAGCTGTATCGACCACCAGGTTGATCGCATCCAGTGTTGATCGTCCTTTCCGGAAACCATACTGGCTTTCTGTTAGTAGTTGGTCGACGACTGCTTCTATTCGTTGGTGAATTATACGCTCTAATATCTTACCCGCTGTATCCAGCATGCAGAGTGGTCGGTAAGATGATGGCTCGTCCGGTGGCTTCTTCCCTTTGGGGAGGAGTACAAGTCTTTGCTTTTTCCATCTTCTAGGAAAAATCCCTTCTTTGAGGCACAAATCGTAGGTATCTAAAAATAGATTTGGCGCGGCTTTAATGGCTGTTTTTAATGCAATATTCGGGATTCCATCCAATCCCGGCGCCTTATTATTCCCTACTCGGTTGCACGCCTCCATCAGTTCCTCTTCTGTGACAGGTGGAATGTCTTCTCGATTTACTGGCAATGAAGAATAGCCGAACTTACGTTGTCGAGGAAACAGCGTAGAAACTATTCTTTCCAGGAGCTGTGGACACGTAGGTGATAGCATTGGCTGGCGCTTCAGGTGGGTCATGACCACCCTATACGGTCTGCCCCATGGGTCCTTTTCTACCTCATCGACGAGTTCCTTCCAACAACGTCTTTTGCTATCTTTGATGGCCTTGTTCAGTTCTCGACGGGCCTTTTTGTACTCTGCGACCAGCTCCGCATAGTTAAGTCGGTGGCCACGCTGTGATAATCTTCTCTTTTTGTGACAAGCTGTGCGGAGAGCGTTAATTTGATCATTCC
>CAJNRD030001122.1:9810860-9843184 GCA_905319865.3 Cotesia congregata
GGGGAGTGAACTACGATCAAAAAAAAAAATTTTTTAAATTAGATTTTTGGCAGACTTCGGAACAAAAAAGTCCGAATTTCATTTTTTTTTTTCAACTTTTTGATACAAAAAAAATAGAAATTTTCAAAATTAATTTTTGATCGTAGTTCACTCCCCGTATTTAAGTATACGGAATAAAACCCCGCCGGGTTTTTTTGTTTCAGATTAGCCAATCAGCTGACATCATGGAGGAAGTGAGCGTCAATTTTTTTCGAAGCGAATGTCTTCAGGCCACAATAACTTTAATTCTTCTGAATATTTTTAGCTAAAAATTTAACTGTATACTCTTGAAATATGTATAAATAAATGGTGAAAATTTCAAAGTTCTATCTCTTCATTGGTCTTTACAAAAAAAATCCCAAAAAAATGCTCAAAAATCAGGGCGTCAAACCAGAGGACCCCCTTAATGATTAAAAACTATTAAAGCCGAGTCATCAATGATGCCCTTACGAGAACATCCTTCTATCTTCAAAAAATCTCATAATCTAAACTTCGAGAAAACTGATTCTTCTTGAGATCAACCATTTCATTACTACCCTGATAAAAAAAAAAGTATTGAGACAAAGAAAAAAGTATTGAAAAGTATTGGTTTTCTAATCAATCCAATACTTTTCGATACTTTTCTCTTTGTCTCAATACTTTTTTAACGTCCCGCTAAGAAAATTGAAAATTTAAAAAAACCGGGAAGTTATTGGTTTTATCCCGTTTTTCAAAAATCGAGTTTTCATCAGATCTCGACGTTTTAAGGTCCTAGGAAGCTTCCCTGACTTTTCCCGCGAGGGTGTCACTATGTCTGTCTGTCTGTCTGTCTGTCTGTCTGTCTGTATGTATGTATGTATGTATGTATGTGCGTGCGTGCGTGCGTGTGCGTGTGCGTGTGTTTGTGTGTGTGTATGTGTGTGTGTGTGTGTGTGTGTGTGTGTGTGTGTGTGTGTGTGTGTGTGTGTGTGTGTGTGTGTGTGTGTGTGTGTGTGTGTGTGTGTGTGTGTGTGTGTGTGTGTGTGTGTAAGTATGTAAAACTCTTATAACTTTTGAACGGTTGAACCGATTTCATCGCGGTTGGTGCCATTCGAAAGGACTTCGCCAAACTTAGATTTCCTGAAAATTTGAACCGATTTGGACCGATAGATTTTGAGAAATTTGGAGAAATCTAAAAAAAAATAGGAAAAAATTTTTTTTCAGAGGTGGTTTTTTTGGAATAACTTTTAAACGGCTCGACCGATCGATTCCAAAAACTAATCAGGTCTCAACCTTGAAAAACCACGTCGATCGCCGTCAATCCGGTCAAAATCGGTTGATTCGTTCGAGAGGTATCGTGAACGAAAGAAAACCGAAAAAAGTGTTTTTTCGGAGTTACTCCGAAATTTCTAGTTTGATCAATTGAAACTTAGAAATTCTTTATGAGGCTTAAAAAACTTCGTAGAATGCCGCCAACCGCGTAAAAATCGGTTCATTTATTCAAAAGTTATTGCGGTTTAAAAATTTAAAAAATAGTGTTCTATGAAACTTCTATCAGACTTTTGAACTCAAAGAGCACAAAAGCACAGAAAAGGTATCTTTTTGAGCTAGAAGAGCTCAAAAAAAACGGCCATGTATTAACGGAATTAGCGGGAAGTTGCAGAGATGGTCTCTAGGGTCAACCGTTTTCCTAATTTTTTTATTCAGGGTATCGTGACATCAATGTGATCCATAGGAAGCTTAGTTTTGTTTTCATTGGAGGTGTGAGTTAACGTTAAAAATTAAATAATTATTAGCAATGTGTTTTATTTTTCATAATTATATACTACGTAAATTATATATAATAAGCCTACGTTTTTGATAGAAAAAAATGTTACTCTTACCGGTAAGATTAACATTGGACCCAAGCGTTACAAAAAAAAATTTTGACTTTTTGATTAATTTTAATCTACAAGAAGTCAAAAATTAATAATCGTCAACTTAAATTCAACAAAACATTATATTAAATTCAACAACAAAAAATTTGTGCCGTTTGGATACGTACCGCCGGAAAATTTTTACATATTCTGTAATTTAAGAAAAACTATAACGTAATAAGATATTGGTGAATCATAAAAAAAAATTTCATCTGTAAAATGATCGAGTATTATGCTGAATCAATACCTACTTTTTATTCTCTGAAATTATTTGATTATTATAATAGTAGTAAAAATTTTGTTTTTTTACTCATGTATTTAAGCAGATATTTTCAACTCATGGTCAGTTTTTTAATTCGGAATTGAAGTTTATCTCGGATCAAATTGTTATTATGCGTATAACTTGCATATGAAATTTGTAAATACAGTAGTTCAAATCTAAATCACAAATAAAATTATATCACTGCTTAAAAAAAAGTCCTAAATTTTTTTTATATTAGAACAAATAATTAAATATTTTTCAATTAAATTGTTAAATAAAAAAATATATTTAGAGTTATATCTATAAAACTTAGGTAATAATTATCGAGCTTCATATGATTAATAATGAACATATTCATATCGCTGACAGATATTTTAGTTGCTTCGACAACAACTCAGTTTAGGTACATTTACATACCTACAAAAGTCGGTTTCGTGCTCGTTTTCTCCGGTTGTGGCTTCAACGATTTCTTCAATGAAAATCCGTTCGTCACTACTAGCAAACACTGACATATCTCGTTGTTCCGCGCCACTTATTCTGTTCACACACTCCAAAATTATATCATAATTTAATAAAATGATCAGTTAAACTTATGTGACTATAACATTGGTGAATATCTTACACAGAAATAACTAATTAATATTAAAAAAACTTATTGCTATTCAGTTGGTGTAGATAATTTATATGCTTTTATCTTATGTTTTATTTAAGTTGAAACTAATATTACATGTATACTTATTTAAAGTTCTTTCTACGATTCCACCTCTTTGTATTCGTGTGCCCTTAGGGCAACACGATATACAATACTGTATCCACACTTAACTTCTCTCATCAATAATAATTTATTTTGTTTTTACACTAATGTTGAATGGTACACATCCAGAATTCATTCGCAGGACAACCAGCCTACAACGCACACAACGCCCGATCGTGTTTCGCAATGGCGATCTTTGGCGGGAAACAGCTGAGGCTTTACACCCAACGTAAATTACTCCGCTGCCGCCGGTTCAGGGCCGAATCATTAAAGGGTACTTGAACGCTTAAAGGCAATCTCTACTGAAAATATTTTTAACCATCACGCACAGTTAATAGTAACTTCCTCTTAATTTTAATTTATCTTTAACTATAACATGGTTTACATTTTGTAACTTAGAGCACGTTTTGTTGTACTATAATAATAATACTTTTTCAATCAGACATTAATCCAAGAGTTGCATTAGAGTCTACTTTATTTAACCTATCATAAACCATAGTAGAATAGAACGTTAAGTTTTTTTGGTACAGAGAATAACAGATATTACCAGTGTATTGCGTAACAACGCAAAAAGTAACTTTTAAACACTTAATTCACAACGGCAGCGATGATAACAAGTACAAAAAACCAAAGTCGTGGATAAACAGAACTACAAGGAAATGTCTCATAATTCTTCCCTACGCTCATTGATACAGACGATCTTCAATCTTGTTAGGATATTTTTTACCATAGTTTATTGAATAATTTTTACGGCATTTAAAGATATCGATAAAATCCCATTAGTCATACTAATTTTTTTGGTATGAAAAACGATAAAAACACATTTCATTGAAACAAATTATATTTATCAATTCGTACTACTTATTGATTGCAAAAATATACCATGGAAAACGAGTATACTGCGACCGCGCGGGAAACATCTGCCAGCTGGTTAAGGTTCCGCCCATCAATAGTCGCTTTCTCCCACTAATCTACTACCAACTATGAGATTAGCAGCAATACTGCAATCCTGAAATATTCTCAAATAATATTTTAGAATAAGCCCATATGGATAAAATCACTAAATCACGACGTAAATTTGCTAATACATGTTAAAACTACACATCAGATGAAGGTTGACAGTGATAAATTAATATTGGTGAAATATGACATAAGCTGCATGCGCAGTGCCCGCAGATTTTAGAAAATAAAATTCCCTAATTTTTTCAGGTTTTCCGATTTCCAAGAAGGAAGTACATTCGTCGAAACTCGAAACTCGTCATGATGAAAGCTGGAGCTTCCGGCTATAACATAGTGTAACCAATTAGTAATATCTAAAAGGGTATATAAAAATGAGGTTTTTGTATGCAAAAAAAAATTATTTTTCTAATTTAAGCTGGACAGTACTAAAATTATTTTCAAAAATTTTTTTGTCTAATTACTTTTTGCAAAAATTTTTAAACAAACGATAATAAACCTTCCGTAATAATTATTTTTTTTTCCTCAATTTATGAGATGTCATTCAAATTCTGAAAATATATAGTACTGCCTAGTTGTAGGTAGTAAATTTTATAACAACTTCTGTGTAATTGGGTCAGTATGTTTTTGGTTGTTTTCACATGATAATAATCTCTAAAGAACATAAACTTAACATTTTCCCTTATATTAAATCGTTACTTATTTTTATTAGCTTAACGCTTATGTATGCAGTATTATTTCGCTACGGTAAAAAAAGTAAAAAAAATAAATAAATAAATAAGTCACATCGTTAAGATCAAAATCATCAAAACTGAGAAATAATGGCCGAACGATCTAAAGCGCATGTACGAGACGTCCCGATCCTTATTACTGGCCAGGCGTGAATTTCTATCCGAACAAAAACAGTTTCACTGTGTAAAAAAATCGCGCCAAGTCCACGTTCATAAGACTATTAATAAAAAAAAATTAGTTTTTTCTTTACAAAAAGATATAAAATAAAAAAATTAAAAAATCCAAGTAACCGATGTGATTGTTTATGATTTTCGGAAATTAAAAAAAATTTTGTTGTAAATTTAAAAATTAAAAAAACAATTTTGGAACGTATTTAGTGTGCGTTGTTGCAAAATATTTTACTTTTAATTAAATTCGTAAAATCTATTTAATAGGACTTTAAAAAAATTGAAATGCACAATATGACGCACACCACAAGTACGTTCCAAAATTATTTTTTTTAATTTTTAAATTTACAACAAAATTTCTTTTAATTTCCGAAAATCATAAACAATCATATCGATTACTTGGATTTTTTAATTTTTTTATTTTATATCTTTTTGTAAAGAAAAAACTAATTTTTTTTTCTTAATAGTCTTATGAACGTGGAGTTGGCGCGATTTTTTTACAGTGAAACTGTTTTTGTTCGGATTTTAGTATTTTTTGTAATTATAATAAAAATTTACAATTGGTACCAACTTAAATCTCGCGTTGGCTGCATTTTTTTATAGCAAACTATTCCCTTGAAGCTACAGTTGTTATGCTTCCATCTAGTGGATGTTATTTTTATTTATTGAAAACTTTACTTACTGTAGTTCTTTCGCCTGAGAGTATTAAAATACTCGGTTTCAGCGCGGGAAAGGAATAATTTTAAATAAAAGAGTTCTATTTAAACGTTATTTAATTTTGATCAAAATTATTTAGTTAGTTTCAATTTATTATTCAAGTTGACAACATATTAAAAAGCTTCAAAATATAAAATTGAGGTTTACAATGACGCTATCTTAGCAATTTAAGCTCTCGATGAGAAGTGTCGTTACATAGTTTTTCCGGACAGCTTCAAACTCCGTTCTTCTCCCACCATAACTCCCATACATATATCCGCTCTTGTACATATATAAGTACACATATTTCTACTACATATAAATGATTTTCACACTAATATATAATATTTTCTATTATATTTACATACATTTATTTATAAATTATATATATTGCAGTGGGTTAATATTCGTATTTTGCAAATTAAATTAAGCTTATTACTATTTCTATCAATCTATAATTTATTAAAACAATGAAATAGTTTAATTGTTAATGTAAGAGATAAATATTATTAAATAATATTATTTTATAAAATCTTATTCTTTTAACATTAATTAATAATTATTTATAAGTTGGATACAGGATATAAATTGTTAATTTAATTTTTATATATTTCGTTGCAATATTATATTAAAGCAAGTTTAACAAAAATATGTTATTTGACGATCTTATTCTTTGTTAGATATTTGTTACGTTATTATTTAGCCGTTGAAACAAGGGATCATAGAATTTTCGTCACACGTGTCTTTTATGGCTTTTCCTCAGAATCTCAAGTACCTAAGGTTTCTCAGAACTCAACTACAATGTCCCTTTGTACTCGACAATAGCTTACATTTATTTGAAACAAAATATACTCTATAAAATAAATATTCAACGATACAGAAAACTAAACCTAAACTTTCTAATTTGGACAGTGTTCACTATTTAAATTATGAATTAATAAAATAGTTTAATATAATCTAAATTTCATTTAAATTTGCACTACACTGCTGGTAGCGTCATCTGCTGGATGCATCTAGAGGCATTACAATTTAATAAAAATGTCTAACATGGAGTTCTTTACATAGGGTGGGCGTAGAGATGTTTTCGTGTACGTTTGTATCGAGTACGGGAGAAATACATGTCGCCGACTATACATTCTTATCACCAGTGAGCGTGACAGTCTAGATGTACGGTCCCTATATCTATATCTAATAGATTTTTAGTTTTTAAGTGTAGGAATAGGAACGTGTATTTGATGTAATACCCAGATATTCAGAGGTTGCTCCAATGTTTTCAGGATTTCCTTACGTCAGTTCAGATTAGTTCAGTTTTTTATTTTTTTTGTGTTAATAAGTGTATCTGTTGAGATTAAAATGTGTTACAACTGATACATGTTATGTAACCTAATGGCTTTATTTTAATTACCAGTATTAAGTATCGAGTTTTATTTGAATAAGTGCAATTACCTTTAATAATTATATACTAATACAATAAAATTTAAGTTGATAGTAGATTTCAGCTTTCTACATTTGTATCAAACATCCAAAATATGTTAGGTAATTGGGTGACAATCAATTTATCATTTTAATTATGAATAAGTAATAATTATCTTTTTGCGCATCAGTTATTAACTTAATAATGCTTGCCACTTGGGTGAGATTAAATGTTTTTAAATATCAATTTGACTGTGGGCGTAGTTAAATCATAAAATTTGATATAATTAGAATTTTTAACTTGAATGAATGAATTTCTAATGAATAATAAAAAATTTACTAATAAATCGTTACAAAAAAAATGATTTGACATTTATGTACATTGATCTTTTCCCACGTTGTGATACCGAAATTAATAAACATTTGATAATTTTTAAGATTTTCTTAATACATAAATTGTTATAAAAAATATTCTTTTGCACGCCTCATAAGCGAAGCGTTGAGGTTGTGCTTTACTCTCGACATTTCGAAAAAAGCTGTTTTCTCGAAACTGAAATTGATTTTTTGTTATTCATATCGCACTTACAGGTTAAAATGAGTACACTTATGTCAAGTCAAATAATTTTTCAAGTACATAAAATATATTTCAATAACAATTTTTTTGTTTAACATAATAAATAATAACATTAAACATAATCTTTTTTGGACGTCCGTGGATGAATGGGTGTATGTGGCAGAGAAATTGGTCGAAAAAATGATCGTACCGGAATAATTTTTTTTTAATTATCTAAAGTAACACACGACAGAATTTCTTAATTAATATGAGCGTTCAATTCACTGTCATTAAGTTATTATTTATAAAAAACTAATATATGACTGTGGATATTTTTGTATTTCTATCTAGACATTTTATTTTAGTATTTTTTTTCCTCACCTTGGAGTTATGGCACCACTAAACCATAGCAGTGTTTTCTGTTTTTTATTATTTTGCTTTTTATATTTTATTTTAATCAATTTTATTTTAAAAAATGAGATTATGAGGCGTGCACTTTTGGATTTTCCAAACTTTTTTTAATTTCACATGTGCAAATTGTAAAAACCCATGAGTATTGTTTAATGCTAATATTTTCTTAGTTATAATCACTTTTTAATAAAACGAAAAAATAATTAGATATATCTATACTGACGTCAACATCGTGACAAATTACAAAGTTAAAAATTTAGGAAGAATATGGTCCATGTTATTTGGAAAATAAAATATAAATTTACAAAATAGTACTTATTTAATATTTAAACCTGAAATGTTAACAGGCTCTTTATCGTAGTAATGAAATTATCAGATGTTTCACAGATTTTCGAATTTATTTAATAAATTAATTAGGTTATAAAAATATTAAAAAAAAAAAAACAATCTATATGTAGGAAATTCAGAAAAGTGAATGTACATTTCAAAGTATCTTCTAATTCTAATCTATTTTTTAAATAGTAGCAAATAATTGTCAGATTTCTGCTGATTTCTATAACATTTCTTCTTGTTTTTTGCTAGGGAGCAGTAATTTTTTTTTTCCTAATAAAATAATATACTTGTACATTTTTATAATAAACCGGCTAACTAATTTTTACCCATAGCAGACTGACATGTTGCGATTACAATATATGGGGCATTCCACGCCAAATCGACCACTTTTGACCCTGACCCCTTTTGATTTGGCTGAAAGTTTACCATCCTTTTCTACCCTATCAAAAACGTCTCATAATTTTTTCAAATTTTTTTACTCAACCAAAAAAAAGTTACGATTTTTTCAAAAAAACTGCTTTTTTATTTTTAAATTGCCATAACTTTTTCAAAAATTGACTTATCGGAACGTTTTTTTTTTTCAAAATTTTTGTTATTAAATGTTCTTTTTGGAAAAAAATATAAGAAAATTATTCAAAGCTATCTTCATCGTTATTTTTAAAATTTTCAGAAAAAACTCCGAATTTTTTGATGAATACCATTTTTAGTTTCTTTTTTCTTTTTCTCATTCGAAAGGTTCAGAAAGGTTCAAAAAGGTGTTTTTTCGATTTCTATTTTTTCTTTTCAATTAAAAAAAAAATTTTTTTTTTTGTCTATTTTTCATAACACCAGTCCAAAAATTTACGGGAATCCTCAAAAAACATGAAAAAAGTATAAAACCAAAAGTTGATCATGTTTAACATCGAGAACATAAATTTTTTTTAAATCAAAGAAAAAATTGAAAAACAATTGTTTTTTTTATTTATTGCTTAATGAATGGTGGGCGTTGAAATGAACAATTCTCCGATAAGTTTTATGGTTAAAACGGTTTTGTCAAATGGTTTAATACATGACTATAATGTCTGAAATGCTATAATTCTTAAACTAATAAAAACATTTTCCTTAGCTAAGCAAGAAAATGTTCTTTAACAATATTATTTCTAATGATGGCACTTAATTAATTTTTTTTTATGAGGAGGATTCATTGGTAGCGCAAACTATCATTTCTCGACGACTTCTAGAGTAATTTGAAAATAGACTTGGGCCTTCACAAGGATTAAAAATTTAAAAAGCAATTTTGAGAAGCTAATCTGGTTAACTTTTAGTTCTATATTTTTTGTTGTTTTTCAATTTCTTTTGTTTAAAAAAAATTGATTTTCTCGATGATTAACATATTAAAATGATGGTTCTATACTTTTTACTTTTTTTTTGAGAATTCCCGGAAATTTTTGGACCGGTGTTATGAAAAATACGACAAAAAAAAAAAANNAAAAAAATTTTTTTTTTTTTAATTGAAAAGAAAAAATAGAAATCGGAAAAACATCTTTCTGGAAATTTCATGATATCTGTAAAAAATGTCAAAGTTTGGAATGAGAAAAAGAAAAAAGAAACTACAAATGGTATTCATCAAAAAATTCAGAGTTTTATCTGAATTTTAAAAATAACGATGAAGATAGCTTTGAATAATTTTTTTATATTTTTTTCCAAAAAGAACATTTAATAACAAAAATTTTGAAAAAAAAACGTCCCGATAAGTCAATTTTTGAAAAGGTTATGGCAATTTAGAAATAAAAAAGCGGTTTTTTTGAAAAATTCGTAACTTTTTTTTGGTTGGGTAAAAAAATTTGAAAAAATTATGAGAGTCGTTTTTGATAGGATAGAAAAGGATGGTAAACTTTCAGCCAAATCAAAAGGGGTCAGGGTCAAAAGTGGTCGATTTGGCGTGGAATGCCCATATATAAAAGACACACTCTAATCTAGACATATTTTTGGTAAATAACCATTAGATGACGAGAGCCAAGAACGTAGGGAATTCATTTTAGACCAAATTCGGAAGTCACTAATTTTACAATTATTAATATTTATACTAATCTTATTTTAAATACAACGTTCCTTTTAATTGTTAAGATTTTCCTTTGTCTGAAATTTGATTTGAAATAATGTTAATTTATTCTCTTTACTAGGTACAAGCATCAATTATTTTTCTCATATTAGTGATGTTTATATTTACGTTTAGTTAATTTTACAAACGGAAACATTTAGGATTTTTCTAATTTAGGGCCAGTTTTTCAATCCAAGATAAAATTTTATCCTAGATTGAAAAACTGGCCCTTAGAGTTTAAAAACCGCCAAATTCACAAATGAAGATTCATCCCTAAACTTGAAAATCTAATTACAGTCGCGTGCATTAATTCGGGGAGGTTTCTATGTTCAGAGTTTATTGGCCACTTCTGAATTTGGCCGTTTCCAAACTCTAAATTTCGAAAATCGTAAATTATGATATTTGTAAAATTATCTAAATTAAAAAAATACCGCCCATAAAATATACGAATTTAAAATAATGCAAAGACTAAATTCAACTCTAATCATAGAATATTACAAATAAAAAAAAATCAACGGTAAAAAGATAAATTTTAAACTAAAGTCGCCTAGAAAATGAGTAATTTAAGAAGTTGACACAAACAAAACAACACAAGTCTTAAAACAGCTTAATTAAAAAAAGAGAATTCTGAAAATTTATTCCAATTAAAATACAAACAATTGAAAAATAGTAGGACTAAAATAAATGAACTTTAAAACTGGTAAAATCATAAATTTAGCCAATTTATAACTTAGCCTTTTCTATACCTTGCGAATTATGAAAATTGCAGTTTGTAAACCTGAGAATTTATAAAATTAATCGTTTCTGAACCCGGTAATTTACAAAATTCGCTATTTCTAAGCTTTATACTTATTAAAAATTCCCCGATTTTTTTTTACCGCAAAAATAGATTACTATAGACTTTTGAAAGCAATTGAAAATTTGATAAATAATAATTATGATCATTTTTATTTAAAAATGATTTTTATGTTATTATCAAGCTATTGTGACCTGTAATTTGTTATTTTAATTATCTTATATTAATATAAAAATTTCAACCGTATAAAATTGATAATATTAAATATATGGGTCTATTCCATATAAAATCACCGGATTTGAATAATCACATTTTTTTATTTAGTTGAATTTTGACATCTTTTAGTAAGTGTCAAAAGACGATTACCTTTAAGTTTTTAGCCCTTAATTTCCTAAAGTTTAAGACAAGCGATAATTAAAATAGTATAGGTTCTTTATTTGTAACACAAATTCTTGTTTTACAATACGCTATTGTTATAGTTTTATTTCTTATATAATTTTATTTCTTAGTTCAAGACTGTTTATACTTAATTCAAGTAAACGATCTTCAAAATAAGTTCCTTTGTTGAAAATTTATTTTTGAATCAATTCAATTTTTCTGTTAATATATTCGAGTTTTAATACAAATCTTATATATTTGATTTTTTTATACATGAACATCTCTTCATTCGTTCAATTATACAGATATATCACAAAGCTATGGCCACATAAATCAATATTTATAATTATTATTTTTCCATCTTTCAATATTTCATATTAAAGTTCGTACAATTTGCTATATATTATAGAACAATATCATTTTGAAAAATTTTTGAAATCATTGTAAAATAAAGTTTGGAAAATCCAAAAGTGCACGCCTCATAATCTCATTTTTTAAAATAAAGTTGATTAAAATAAAATATAGAAAGCAAAATAATAAAAAACAGAAAACACTGTTATGGTTTAGTGGCGCCATAACTCCAAGGTGAGGAGAAAAAATACTATAATAAAATGTATAGATAGAAATACAAAAAAATCCACAGTCATACATTAGTTTTTTATAAATAATAATTTAACGACAGTGAATTGAACGCTCATATTAACTAAGAAATTCTGTCGTGTGTTACTTTAGATAATTAAAAAAAAATTATTCCGGTATGATCATTTTTTAGACCAATTTCTCTGCCACATACACCCATTCATACACGGACGTCCAAAAAAGATTATGTTTAATGTTATTATTTATTATGTTAAACAAAAAAATTGTTATTAAAATATATATTATGTGCCTGAAAAATTATTTGACTTGACATAAGTGTACTCATTTTAACCTGTAAGTGCAATATAAATAACAAAAAATCAATTTCAGTTTCGACAAAACTGCTTTTTTCGAAATGTCGAGAGTAGAGCACAACCTCAACGCTTCGCTTATGAGGCGTGCAATATATTTATGTCAAAATGAATCTTTCCAATATTCAAAACGTGTTTCCGCATTACAATCTGAATTTAGTGATATAGCATATTTATGCTATAACTTTATACTCATTTTATTATTAATAATAATTACTATAATTATTTTTTCACATAAATTCAAAGAAGTGATTTTTTATTCTCATGAAGAACTATACTTAGTTAAATAAAAATATTAATGGTTGTTAAGCGGCAGAGATAGTAACGCGGCACGCGTCTGATTCTGGTGATCACCCAAGCTAAGCAGCATTTACTGTGGTCAATACTTGGATGGGTGACCGCCTAGTCAGCGTTGGCTAGCGCGTAGATTTCTGTGCACTAGGAGAGGGGACTAACGTTTCGATAATCGATAAAGAAGATTCTTATCGATTACCATGAGCTTAACCCTGCTTCGACTGCACTGGTATGGGTTTTCTCTGTGGTTTCCCCGTGCCACTATCCTAAGGGCCTAGGAAGAGGTGAAGAAACAGAGTTAACTCTTCAGTACCCACGTTCTTTTTAGTGTCTCACTTGCACTTCAGCGACATCCTATTAGTTGAATATTGTTGCGTGAGTAAAATTCTCATAACCTGAGTACTGAAGGGTTAATGCGGTACAGAAAGCACAAGCCAGTCCATAGCCGCAACAAAAAGACAGTAACTAAGCAAAAAGAGTAGGCTTAGAGTGTAAAAGGGCTTGAATTGCCTGCACATTATGAACCCATGATACTACTATATTAATGATTGTTATGGTTATCGCTCATTATTTATCAATTTATGGTTTTTATTGTCAAAGTTTACAACTGACCCTGATTAAGAAATCTGATTTGAAATTATTAAAAACAATTTAAAAGGATTTTTTTATACTTATTAGGTTGTTGTTGGTGTTGTTCAGCTTTACGACCAAGGTACAAAAGACTTGTTGATAACATTTTTCCAATAAATCCGCAGGTAACCAGCAAGCTAATTCATACAACTTGTCCTTAAGCTTAATTAAAAATTATTTTTCGTTGTTTTTTCAATATTTTTTTTTTGTTAGGATGGACTTGTCAAAAATAATATGGAGAAATTAACATTCTACTCATTGAGTAGCCCAGAAAAATTGGATAGAATCGGAGAGTATTTATTTCAACGAGCTTCAAGAGATATTTATAGACGACGAAATGGATTCGTTGTTATTGCTATGGAAGCAATGGATCAGCTTCTACTTGCTTGTCATGCACAAACTTTGAATCTTTTTGTTGAAAGCTTTTTGAAAATGATTCAAAAACTTTTAGAATCCACAGATCCTCAACTACAAATTTTGGCTACACAATCGGTAAATTTTTGTTTTTTCTTTTCATTTGATACTTATTGATGTCAATATATTAGTAGTTCCTCACTTGAAATTATTATTCAACGTTATGTTATTCAAGAGTTAACTGATCATGTAAAAACCTAAACTATTAAATTATTCAATTTAGTTGAACAAAATGCTTTCCTCCGCCAGTTTGTCCGCTTTGCCAACATCGAGGAGGACACGCCATCTTATCACACACGTTACGATTTCTTTGTATCAAAGTACTCTGCCATGTGTCACGCCAACAACGACAATCTGGAAACTCGTAAACAGATTCGACTTGCCGGTATTCAAGGGTTGCAAGGTGTCGTGAGGAAAACCCTTTCTGATGATTTAGTAGAAAATATATGGGAATCAGTGCACATGGATAAAATTGTTCCATCACTCTTATATAATATGCAAACTGCAAGGTAAATTAATTTTTCTATTAATTTTATATTTAAAAAACATCTGATCCAACAAACAATAATCAGATTAATACGGTCATTGTAGAATCTAAACAACTACACAGAAAAAGCGAAGATCTTAACGCGAGAAATTTTGTTTGGCTCTAAAAATTTTTCTCCAGTTCCCGATTCTTCGTGCAAGAAATTTTATATTAATCTAAGAGTAATTTTTTTTTTTTTTTTAACCAAAAAACAGCAATTTTCTGCCAAGAGCACATAATTAAAAGAAAAACTTTCTTTTAAGGCTGTACAATTTAGCCGATTATGCCGGCTAGAAAAGTTGGCTAAGTTAATTAGCTGACTAACGGATCAGCTTAGCTAATTTAACCTGTTAACTAAATTAGCTAACGGCTAACCGGCTAATTTTCTTTGTAGCTATTTTATGGCTTCATATTCACGGGCAAGTTCAATAAATAATATTAATGTTTATTGTAAAAATAATGCCATTCGGCCTCACCCAAAACGGAAGGTAGATTTCATTTGATATAACATTCTCTTTATTTTCGCTATTTTAATTTGTTGACAACCAAATTTTTAAATTAATTACAATAAAGAAGTTCTGCAAAAGTTTTCTTGGTGTATTTACTATTTGGATAATTATCTTGGACTAGTTCGAAAATGAGTAAAATCTGTCTAAAAAGTCAATGTTATGTACATCGAATCAAAGGCAATTTGATGAGCTTCCACATGAATTTTTCGAAAATTAGCTATCTTTCTTTAATTGAAAGTTATTCATCAATGAAGCCACAAAAAACATGATTTTCATTATTTTGATAATTTTGAATAGCTACCTAGGATTCTTAGGACTCATGCGAGCTGATTGTCCAAGGAATCCGTGTACCAAATTTCATTAGGATCCGTTGAGAATTCTTGATAGAATAACATTCATAAGTCGGTTGTACTACACATTGCCTGAAAATGATTCAATAGATCTCTTAACTTTCATAAAATAACTAAAAATTGACAAAAAATCAATGTTATACACGTCAAATCAATAGTATATTACATACCAAGGTAAGTAAAATAAGAAGTCTCAGATCACATGTAATTGTTGGCCGAGGCGAAGCCGAGGTTGACAAATATTTGGTCTGAGGCTTTACTTTTTACTGGCCAAGGTGTGTATACTATTTTTCTGCTCGACGTAGCCGGAATGTGGCAACTTTATTTAGCGTAGCAGCCAGAAAGTTGCCACTTTCCGGCCGGAGGGCAGAAAAGGCAATTTCATGAGCTATCACATGAATCAAAAATTAGCTATCTCTTTTCAATCAAAAGTTATATATCAATGAAATGACTGAAAACGTGATTTTCACTATTTTGAAATTCTTGTTATTCTTGCGATTTAAAAAATTTTTTTGGAAAATAAACAGAATTGATATTTTCAAATTTGTTCTTTTTAAATTGCTTGTTTTTAATTAAACGTAAAAAAAAGAAAATAAAATGCTAGAAATTACTCGATTTATGTAAAAATTTTTGTGAACATCAAATGCTATAAATCCAATAGAAAAATTTATTGCTGATTACTTTAATTTTATTTATTTATTTATATATTTCGATAGAATAAACGCCGATCGGCTATATACATAAAAAGTTTTTATTACAAAATTAAATGATTAAATAGCATCATTTTTATGCATGTACTTGAATATAAAGAATTATTGCACAGACTAATAAAGTAGTAACAAGTTTTTTACATTAGATGTAAAAGATTAAAAAAAATTTAATTAATTAAAAAAAAAAAAAAAAAAATCACATTTCAAATATCGTATTGTTTTTCGATATTTTTTTGCCAAAAAAATGTTAAATCCCACTTCTGAATCATTATTTAATGGAAAGCTGCTTCATATTAGTTTAATAAAACTAAATATTTTGATTTAAAAAATTATCACTCAGTTAATTTTTTTCTATAAATTATAAGGTATGTGGAGAAAGAAAATTCAACACCAGATAGTCCCACAGAAGAGAGGTCAAATCCTCCCCAGTTTGCTGAAACATGTATGCGGGAACTTGTCGGTCGTGCATCTTTTGGTCATATCCGTTGTGTCATTCGACCTGTATTGAGACACTTGGATAACCATCAGTTATGGGTTCCTAATTATTTTGCAATCCACACATTCCGAATAATTATGTTTTCTATTCAAGTATGTTTTGATTCATCCGTAATAACTTAGTTTTATTATTTGCACTAATATTTTTTTTTATTTTCTAGTCACAATATTCCTATACAGTCGTTGAAGCTTTAATGACTCATCTCGATGATAATTCAAAATCTTCACCGAAGATTCGAACAAGTATTGCAGATACATTGTCAAAAATTATTGCCATCGCTGCAGGAGAAAGTGTGGGGCCATCTGTACTAGAGATAATAAATTCTCTTCTTTCTCATTTGCGTATAAGTGTAACAAGAAATCAGTATTCTAGTAATGATGAGCAGCTTTATCAAGAAGCTCTCATTAACGCTCTTGGAGAATTCGCAAACCATCTTCCAGATTATCAAAAAATTGAAATAATGATGTTTATAATGAGTAAAGTTCCATGTAGTCAACCAGATCGTTTTATTACTGTTGGAAAAGGAGACGTCTTATTACAAAGTATACTATTAAAATCTTTGTTAAAGGTAATGTTTAAAAAAAAATTATTAAAATTATAGCCCGTTTTATATTCCTTCCAAGAAAATAATAGTTATTTACTTCATTAATTTAATGTACAATTCTCTTATGCTCACTTTCAAATTTAAAACTATTTTCTAACTGGGGCAATTTTGTCTAATAAAAAATTTGCTTTTAGGTTGGCACAAAATATCAAACAATTCATTTGAACACAACATTCCCGCCAAGTTTTTTGGAGCCTTTATTAAGAATGTCTCTCGTAGCTGATGCTGAGATGAGACTTTTAGTTCAAAAAATTTTCCATACATTAATTGACAGACATCACAATATTAATAAGCTTACAAAACCGACGCTTAATATATTAGAACTTGATCTTGTGGTTAACAAATCATCTCGTCCAGATGTAATATTTATCCGTAAACATGGTCCAGAAATATATTTGGCACTTTATGAATCGATTGAACTTTCGAGTAATACCGTTGAAAATATAGAAGCGATATATACCACATTGGCTCTTCTTATTGTAGAATTGGCTTCTGAAGAAACGGTTCTAGAACAACTAAGACTTATTTTGAGCCTTCAAGATCTTGCTATTGTTAATAGTCAACTTAGTACAACGTTAAAGTTAAATTTACATGCAATTGTTGTAAGCTTATTGATTCTTATCTCTCACGTCTGTAGTTTGACTTATCTTATTGATTATGTTGAAAAGGTATGATTTAAAACAAATTTATATTAAGTTTTTTATAATGTAAACATTCACGGAAAATAAATTAGAGTGAGAGCAACAACAAGTACAATTCGCATACTTTATACCATTTTTTGATAAATTGAACCGCGCTTGTTATTGCTTTCACTAAAATTTATTTTCTGTTTTATTAATTCACTATTAAATAACATTTTATACCATTCAAATAGATTATTACTGCTCGTGAAAAAGAAGGAATTCATCTGTTGCCACCACTAAAATCTGACTATGATGATGATTTGCCCACCAAATTTTCTAGTTCTATGCTAGTTGATCAAAGCATAGTGACCGAGTGCCTAAAAATGGCCGGTTTTGATGCTGGAAAATTACAACAAGGTTCTAAATACAATAGTAATTCTTTACAACATCGTCATTCTTGGGTTGATACTGCTGGACGTACTTCTATTACGGATATCAATTCTGGAAGTGTAGAACTAGATAGCGGAGGTTCATCTCCAGGAACACAAAAAGTAAGTTCTAGATTTTGATTATTTTAAAAATGTAATAACGTTTTAAATTCATATTTTTTTTTCTTCAGAAAATGATGGTCGAAGAGTTAACATTTGAAAGTATGAAGAAAATATTAACTGAATCTAGTAACATCCAGAATGAGGATGAAGAGAAAAGAATACAATTATCAGAATACTTTAGAAATGCCTCATTTCAAGATCTCATTCTTAAAACTCAACCACAGGTATTAACATAAAAATTTAGTCATGTTATTTTTATTATTGATTTTCAAGTTAATTATTCTTTTTACAGCACGATGTATTGCAGAGTAAATTATCTGATATATTTAATTCACTTACGGTGGAGCCAAGAAATTTATCTCAACAAAATATTCAAGCAATTGACCCTAAGTCAACTCCAACACCAGCATATGAAATTCATTTTCCAGAGTTATTTGTTTATTAAAATTTTATATTTTACAATTTATTAATTTATTATATTATATTTTTGATCAGATTAATCGAAGTTTAGACGTAGATAAGTAATGTGTTAATGAACATATATGTAACTTTAAAAAAATTTAAGACTTTTGAAGACCGAATCGTTTCTGACAACGTTCCTTTAATAAATTATTTTTCACTTGATAATGTTAAAAAAATAAATACAAACCTGATGATCTAAAATTAAAATATTCATAAAAGTAAACGTTACGAAGAATTACTTAGTAGAACAATCTTAAAATTTGATTTTGTATAAATTCACATATTATTGCTTATTTTAATCATTTTATAGATGTATAATGCACATTTGAAGTCGTAAAAATAAAATAGTCAATATAAAATAAAAAATTCTAAAAGTTGATATCAAATGCTGTTGTTGAATAATTTTTTTCTAAAAACGAATTTCATACAATTGCTCATTTCAATACAATTTAATTTTTTAAAAAGAAAATTAAATTGAACTGTTTATGACACGAGTATTAAACTTTTAAGAACTGATTTCAAAACAATATCACTAATATCTCAAAATAAAAATTTTCTTAGTAGGAATTAATAAAAAACAGTGAAAATAGATATTAAATGTATTTTATTTTAGTTATGAAAAGAAAAGAATTTAAGATATTACCATGTGACTTTAACATTCGCATATAAAATGAATGGATGTATATTAAATATTGTAGTTAAAATTACATATAAAAATGAATTTTAATGAAAAGTTGGTTGTTAAATTCAGAATAACATCCGTATAACTTTTTTTTTTAAATATTCACAATTTTATCCGCTGCAACTCGTACAATCAGCTCCTCGAGAACAAGAAATTACGTTCGTTTCATCAATATTATTTTTAATAACACCGTTTGTATATTTTTTCTCCTCCCAAGTGGATAATTTTCGTTTGTCAACAGTAAATTGAATAGCATTAGCAGCTGGTTTAGTTCTCAAGTAATACATTCCGGTTTTCAAACCAATACTCCATCCGTAAAAGTGCATTGAAGTTAATACGCCAACAGACGGCTGAGCAATGTGAACATTAAGTGATTGTGATTGATCAATGAATGGTCCTCGATCTGCCGCCATTTTTAAGATAGTCTTCTGTGATATTTCCCAAACAGTTTTATATAAAGGTTTTAGTTCATCTGGAAAACTTTTGATATTTTGTACCGAACCATTATTGGCGATAATTTCATTTTTCATCTTTTCATCCCAAAGATCACGTTCACTTAAATCTTTCAACAAATGAGGATTAACAATCTGAAATTCACCAGATAATACCCTTCGGGCATAAACATTGGTGGTATACGGCTCTGTAGATTCATTATTTCCTAAAATTTGTGCTGTTGAAGCTGTTGGCATCGGAGCTATAAGAAGTGAATTTCTGATACCAAATTCAGCAATTTTTTTTTTCAATTTCTCCCAATCCCAAAGATCAGTTGGTGTAACATTCCACATGTCGTATTGAAGGATACCTTTGCTTACAGGCGAACCATGATAAGTTTCATAAATTCCTTTCTCCTGAGCCAACTCACAACTTGCTTCTAAAGCACCATAGTATAGCGTTTCAAAAATTTGAATGTTGAGTTTCTGAGCTTCTTCGCTTTCAAATGGATACCTCAATAACAAAAAAGCATCAGCAAGACCTTGAACACCAATGCCCATAGGTCGATGTTTCAAATTTGATTTTTCTGCTTCGGGAACTGGGTAATAATTAACATCAATAACTTTATCTAAGTTTTTTGTTACAATTTTGGTAACTAATTTAAGTTTTTCAAAGTCATAAGTTTTAGTTTCAGTATTAACAAACATGTTAACTGCAATTGAAGCCAAATTACAAACTGCTATTTCATCAGGACTTGTATACTGGACTATTTCAGTACAGAGATTACTACTTTTGATGGTGCCCAAATTTCGTTGATTGGATTTACGATTGCAGTGGTCTTTATAAACCATATATGGTGTACCAGTTTCAACTTGTGATTTCAAAATAGCAGTCCACAACTCTCGAGCTGGAATTTGACGTACATAACGACCTTCATTCTCATATTTAGTATATAATGCTTCAAATTCTTCACCCCAGCATTCGTCTAGCCCAGGTGATAAATTCGGACACATTAAACTCCATACATCATCATCTTTTGTGCGGCTCATAAATAAATCCGGAATCCATAGTGCATAGAATAAATCACGAGCGCGATGTTCATCTTTGCCTGTATTTTTTCTCAGATCTAGAAATTCAAATATATCTGCATGCCAAGGTTCTAAGTAGATTGCAAATGCTCCAGGTCTTTTATTACCACCTTGATCGACATATCTTGCTGTATTATTGAAAACTCGAAGAATCGGAATAAGACCATTTGAAATTCCATTGTTACTTTTTATTCTAGTTCCTGCAGCTCTGATATTATGAGCACTCAACCCAATTCCACCAGCTGTTTTACTGATTAAAGCACATCTCTTCATCGTATCATAAATTCCTTGAATACTGTCTTCAATCATTGTGAGCAAAAAACAACTCGACATTTGTTGTCTTTGAGTACATGCAGAAAAAAGTGTCGGTGATGCATGAGTGAAATATTTTTCAGACATATAATTGTATGTTTCAATCACTCGATCGATGTTGTCTTCATGAATACCAACAGCGACGCGCATCACCATGTGTTGAGGTCTTTCTACGATCTTGCCATTTATTTTCAGCAAATAACTTCTTTCCAAAGTTTTGAAGCCAAAATAATTATAATTGTAATCTCTATCATAAATAATGGCAGAATCTAAAGCTCGAGAGTGCTTCTGAATTATATCATGATGATGTTGACTGATCAAAGATATTTTTTCATTTGTTACAGGATTTACTGCATTGTATAAATCATTAATTACTTCACTGAAATTCTTTTTAGTTTCTTTGTGTAGATTAGAAACAGCTATTCTTGCAGCTAAAATAGCATAATCAGCATGTTGAGTAGTCATGGTTGCTGCTGTTTCTGCTGCTAAATTATCAAGCTCTACAGTTGTTACGCCAGGATATATACCATGCATGACTTTGTATGTTATTGCCGGTGGATCAATGTAATCCATATCCAAGCCGTAACAAAGCTTTTTCACACGTGCCGAAATTTTATCATAGTGAACTTTTTCTTCACGTCCATCTGAAATAGATAGTAATTATAAATATTTATGCGTAAAATTAATTAAATAAACTAAAATTGCATGATTGAGTTTTAAGAGTGTTCACATAGACACTATATATAAAATTATAATTCAATAACATTTACCTCTTTTGATAACATGGAGCTTGCCAGTGCCTTTAAGAGTCATTTTTTTTATCAATTACAAAATTTTCATATAAAAAAATATTTAATTTTAGTAAAGACTTCACTTAAGTATTCACGTATGACAAGATTGAGAGAGTCAGCACAAAACACACTTATTTGGCGGGAACCGGAAAGAACTTTGTTTCAACTTACACACTGGTGGCTCTATGCGACGCGCCAATAACAGAGACGTGCTGATAATAGACGCCAGCTGGTACAAAAAATTGGTATGTACGGTGTTAGTTATTAATTTTCAAGGTTATGGGGTGTGTTTCACAATATGCACTGTGACCACGATAAAATATTTTAAGGTTCCTTCATAACAAATCACTGATATACCTACATACTGGTTACCGTTTATAATGGATCGCCGTTCAGAATAACTAACTGAATACTAGTGTGCCGCTGTTTTCAAGTGAGAATACATTTTCTTGAAAATTCCTCCCATGAAGAATAAACACAGCTATAGTCAATCACTACCCGAGTTTTAATATGTTCTGATAAAACTAAGTTATTAAATAAATGATTTTTTATTAATTTAAATCATCTCTCTCCTGATAAAACAGTCATATTTATGGGCGGGCAGTAACAAATGTATTTTTAGAAAATTTATTTTTCCAATTACGTCTTAAATAAATTTCGGAATCAAATAAAATAAAGTTTCCATAAAAAATATATGAATAATTATTGCGGAGGCTTTACTCTATAGTCCATCTAGATATTTCTACAAAAGGCAATGACAAAAATAAAATCTCTGGAAATATATTCACTATTGCCCACTCTTAAACAATAACGTAAGTAAACAACAATATTTAAATTGATCCCGCGTAAAAATAACTAATATTTTTTTCAGTAGGTAACAGCACCATCAATCTAGAGACTATGTAGGAGCCACACAGTTTCTTTCAGTATATCATTATTAGTTACCAACTGCATGAATACTATGAAAATATACAGTTTGAGAATTGTAAAAAAATTGATTCTGTGTCACATCAACCCGTTGACAGACTGAAAGCTTATTATTATTAAAAGAAATTTTCAACCTAATCAACTAGCTTGTTTTTATATAAAAACCTGTAAATCAATAATTATATCAGCACAGATGATTGACATTTTAAAAGTATATTTCACAATGCTATCGTTTTGATTGCTGTTTATTTTGGTCAAAAATGCCTGATTGTACATATTCTTTTAAATCTATAGTAAATTTAGGTTAATATTATTAACTTACATGTTATATATTTTGATAAACCTAAATCTATCCAATTATTCCTTTATATATGTATATATGCACAAACATATGTACGTACATGTGTGTATGTGTGCACGCGTATGTTGTACATGTGTATAATTCTATTCTTTAAAGTGGCACATGGAGTATGTACATTGCATATACTTGAGTGGAGTTTGTATTTAATATTATCAACGAAATTTTTAGATACTTAGACTGAACAGGTGGAAACAGTACAAAAAAATAAAAGAATTATTTCAGTTAACAATAACAAATTAAAATTATTGTTCAATGTTATAAACAAGCAAGACAATAAATTGCATCATAAGTAAATACACGATGTGACAAAAGAAAACATTATTGTTTTTTGAGAAATTATTGTTACAAGCTTACCGAAGTTATTATAATGGAGAGGAATATTCTAAATAAGAAATCTGCAACTGAACGGGGTAATTATTCTTAAGCAATCAATGTTTATCTAATAATTTTTTATTAACTGAGATATTTTTTTTTTTTCAGAATTGTATTTCCTGATAGCGAAATTCCTCGAAAATAGTCCTTGTACAGAAACTGCTAAAGTAAGTATTTTACGGACATATCGTTGAGATTAAATTTTTCTGTTTCATATATAACACTTGTTTTGTTTTTTACGTTACAGATTTTTAAGAGTGAATTAGAGGCGCTTAAGGTAAGATAATTTTATCTTGAGTATTTTTTAAGAGTTTGTTGTTTTTATACTTGAGTCAAATCTATTATTTTATATCAAACGCTTTATTTTTCATCACCGTCTAAACTGTCACCTTTAGAATTTATTATGGAGTTATCATAATGCTATATTACAACGACAGGGTTGATCAGTTCGTCGAATAATTAATAAATAGTAATCAAGTATTTGTTTGTTTATTTGTAACAGTGATGTTAAGTTTTCTTAAATACTTGAGTTAATTTTTCTTTGCTGTTATTATTAAAAAAACGTATGTAAAGCTGGCATTGGTATCAGTATTTCGAACATTATTCAAGCATCAAGATTTATTTGTAATCGTTTATTTGAAAGAAAGATTTTTTAAAAGACTAACCCTATGTAAAATTTATACTTATATACTATCCACATCAAAACTTTTTTAATTTTTTCAAATCGTTTTTATTCATATTAAATGCTTTTTTCTACTCAGAGATGCTTTTTTGTTGCTAATTAGTTGTTTTAATCAGGATTTTATTGCTTAATTATTTTCCGAAAAACTGATGATAATTGTAGATTATGAGAAGACTTGCTATATAGACGTAATGTGAAGTAGCAGTAAAAATAATTTTATTTTTACGTTTTTTTTTTGCTGCTTCAGTTTCTTGGAATAATATTAAAAAGAATTTGCTGGGCTATGAATAAAAATAAATCATCTTTAATCTTTCCAAAAAAAAAACTGAGATGTTTACTTATCAGTATGATGGTAAATAAACTTAAATTTCTCGGTTTTATTGAAAGTCAAAAAAAAGAAAACTGATTGTATCAAAGGTCCATATTATCAAATAATAAAAAATAATGATTAAGTTTAATTACCTGTTACAATCGAGTTACTAATATTACGAATATCTTTTATTAAATCACTAGTTGTTTCCCGTCTGCTTCACCGAGTATATTATGAAATGACATTTTTAAATTTTAACTTAAGATATAAGTGGAATATTTTCTTGACTGATTTCCACGGATTCGAAATTCGATAAAATTCGCATTTACTTTTCAATCATGTAATTATTGTAGCTAATATCTTTTATAACTTTCAATGCGTAAGTGTTATGATATTTCAGTAAGCTTTCTAAAAAAGAAAAAATGAGTAATAATTTGAAAAAAAAAAATCTAAATCGAGTAAAGGTCTTATAATTGTAGTTATATATATATATATATATATATATATATATATATAGATATAGATTATCTTAAAATCATAATACTTGTACCCTTAGGGCATTTTGGGAAAATTTTTAATTTTTATCGAAGAAATTTTTGCGAGGTACACATATAAATTTTATTCGTCTTTTTATCTCTAATACTATTAAAGCTGATATCATCTAGTACTTTTTAATTTATCAATTAAGTACTACATTAAAATTGTTTATTTTATTTAATGATTTTTCTTTTCTTTAACGGTTTTGTAGGTTTTACCACAGCGACTTGATTGGAAAGGCATTCCACATGATCAAAATTTTGAAGAATGGGTAAGAATATTTGTAATGATTTAACAAAAATTTTTTTATTGAAATGTTCCTCATAATTTACAATATTTTATTTTATTTATTTCGATAAAAAAAAGTATATATATCCATCATCATTGAAATAGTTAGATATTCAATAAATCTCTCATTCTCGAAAATCGGAATAAGAGTAATTGTTAAGATATGACTAGACTTTTTATTTTTATTTTGTTAAAAGAAAAAAAAGGAAAAAACGATTGACCCTGCAAGTTATACCTGGAACTTCCCGCTGTATTCGAGTTTAAAGTAGTCAAACGAAAGAGATGTCAAGACACAGAAAATGATGCTTCAAAAACATCGTAGTGTTTCTTCAAATTTGTACTTTGAATTAATGTCAGACAAATAAGATGCATTGATTTCGAAGTTTTCCGGATCTTTAATCCTTCTGTCGTCTGCTATTAATTTGGAGTCTCAATTTTAACCCTAGACTGGTCACCTTATGAGCGTGACGCCGCGCTCAATTATATTTTTTTTATTACATCTTCAATATTTACTAAAATTATTCGAAAAAATTTGACTCAGTTCCTTGAACATTTTAGAATATATTAATATATAACCGATTTTACTTGTATACCTATTGGTTTTTACAAGACTGTAACCCATATTTTTTCACTTTGTTAATTACCACCATAATTCCACTTAAGTGTTTGCGTTCAACGTGTAACATTTGGAGGGAGGGTTCCACTTTTTTTGTGTTATTCCACATATTCTTTCCACTTATAATCAATCACCCTGTGCTGCGACCGTGGCCAGCTTACGCGTTATAATCAGTACCTGCATTTGCATTACGGCCTTAAATAATATGGAGGTACTTTTTCATAATGACACTTTACCTCCATAACTCTATGGGGAAACCACAGAAAATCCGGCCGGTACAGAGGCTGGCAACGTAACGCACATATTCTTTTATTTATAATCATTGAAAAATATTGGTGCGTGCCGGGATCGAACCCTGGTCCCACTTATTCGAAATGTGGGTACCGAGCCGACTAGGCTATTGCCAGCCTTTTTTAGAATATATTGATAATTTTTTCAAACATCTTCGAAAACGTTAAATTGCTGAAAAAAAATTTCTTAAAAAAATTTGCGGGGCTTTCCTCATCGCTTGACCAGAGTCGTAAGTAGTTTTTTGTCCGTGGTGTTGCCGAAAACACCTCTAGTCTCTGCCTGTCAAACGTGTATGAACTGGCAACACTGTAAGCTCTAAAAGCATTGCGGCAAATCCCTCATCACTTGACCAAAGTCGTTAGGGGCCATCCATAAATTACGTCACACGAATTTCAGAACTTTTTAACCCCTCCTTGTCACAGGTTGTCACATTTTCCAAACCCCCTCCCCCTTGATGTGACATCACACACTTTTCAATTTTATGCATACATTTAAAAATAATTAAAAAGAAACAGTTATTTTCATTTTTTAGAAAAGCGAGCGAGCAGTCGCCGACGATTTAAACCTACTCAGACCCTTATTATTCAGAACTCTTGAGAATTTTAGTATCTCACTTGCATTACAACGCCGCTTTAGAAGTTGGATGTTGTTGCGTTAGAGATAATTTCATAACGAGAGTGCTAAAGGATTAATAAATATAAATTGAGTTCGTAAATATTTTAAATTTTTTATTTACAAATACAGTGCGTGTCATTGATTCGTACCGATTGAAAATTTTATGGTAAAATAGAAAAATCAAAATTTCGACATCTGTAAATAAAGAAATCGATAAAACGAAAATCTTTATAAGCATCAATTTAAACAAAATTGAAAAAATAATTGACTGAAAATAAATAACTCAAAATATCAATCGCAATTAAAATAGAAATTGAAAATATTAGCAATGAAAATGATTAAACACTATAAAATAAATAAAAGTAAAATTATAATATTAAAAAAAAAGATAATATAATTGGATAATTTTAAAATTTATCAAATATAAATATAGACATTGAATTAAGGGGGTATTCTGGTCTAGAAGCCTAAATTTTAGGCATTTTTCAAACTAACATAAAAAAAAAATGAAAAACATTTTTATAATCCGTTTTTTTATATGATGTTTATTGACAGTTCAAGAATATAAAAAAAAATTAAAAAAAAAAAAAATGATAAATTTGACAAATTACAGGGCGGTGAAGTGGGGGCTACAAAAAAAACGGTCACTCTGGTTGACATGATTCCAGCCCTTGTAGTGATATGAAACAAAAAAATTTGAGATATTCTCAATCTGTAAAGATGTCGCTATCGTGTTGACTATAGTCAAAAAAAAAAAAAAATTTCAAAATGGCGTCGACATAAAATATCTACCCCCTTAAATAAAATGAACTGAATTCAGAGAAATCAGTAAAAAGACATTTGAATATTTATATTTGGGGCATTCCACGCCAAATCAGACGGTTTCAAAAATTTAAATTTTAGATATTCTCAATTTTTTGGTATTTTTTAGTACCCCCCAAAAGAGGCCTCCTGATAAATGTTGAGATTTTTCTGATCACTGGTTCAAAAAATATCGAATTTAAAAAAAAACCGCTCTTTTTTTGTTTTTTTGCTCGTAACTTTTTTAATAATGGTCGAAATTCAAAATATTTTTTTTCAAAATTTTTGTTTTTAAATGCCCTTTTCAGAAAAAAATATAAAAAGAATATTCAAAATATTTTTCATTAATATTTTTTAATTTTAAGTTTTTTAATCGTGTTTTCTAAATTTTGTGCATCCGTCGATTTTTTTGAAAATTTGCTATTTTGAACTTCTATCCTTCCTTCAACTTTTAAGCCCAGTCCGGTAAGGGTCCTTACATAATTACTATTTTTTATCGATTTTTAAAAATTATAAATTATTATCAGTACCGATTTTTTAAACTCTGTACTTCTTTTTAACTTCCCGCTAAGAAAATCGAAGTTATTGGTTTTACCCCGTTTTGCAAAAATCGAGTTTTCATCACACCGTTAAAAATTTCTATTGTAATTTTACAAGAAATGTATTGGAAGCTAATAGGCAAAACATTTATTTAAATTTACAATCGGGTATAGTAAAATTACAAAACATGTATAGCTCAGTGAGGTTACTAATTTTACAAAACGGTTTTGTAATTTTACAAATATTTTTAGATTAGCTAAGTTTGTAAAATTACAATACTTTCTTTGAATTTTACTTGAATTGAAATAATAAAAAAGAAAGATTTGATTTAATATCTGTTGTCATTTTATTGTTATGAAGCGCTGACTAGATTTTGTATCTCAGGTAGACCTAATTGGTACAACTCAGATGATTTAAAGTGAAAATAATATATACCCTAACTAAGAATCGAACGCGAGCCGCGCGCTTGCCAGACCGATACCTAACTCCCTACGCCGTACGACCGATAGGTGGTTTAAGGTAGTACCCTCGCCAGAAGCGTTTTCTTAGGAATTTTTTTAAATTTTGGCAGATTAATATTTATATAATTCTGCATCGATTGACGCAAATTGAAATTTTTTGACCATCTAGTTTCAGAGATATTTAATTTCAAAGTTCGAATTTTTAGAGGAGGTTATGCACTGTGATATACGGGATACCGAAAATTTTACTCGTATATTTTATTATAACTAAGAAACTTTTTTTAAGATTTTCATAAAAAACTAAACTACTATTAAAAAACAGCTATTATTTGTTTTTTTCAAACTTTCATTGATTTTTACCATCTAGATTTTTAAATATTATTAAAAAATAACTGTATTATTCAAAAATAACCATGAGTAGAAGTGAGTAAGGAATAGTAAGTGAGAAAGACAAAAATATCCTAAACTATACCTAAATTTACTCGCACTATATGTCGCGAGGGTACTACCTTTAACATCTTATTATTCTTATAAGCTAATCCTATGTGGTGATTGAGCATTACGGCTTATTATTTATTATTTTTTATGAGATAATTGTAATATAAATCACAATATTTTTTTGTGATTTTACATACAATTATGCCGAATCAGATCACAAATAATGTTTGCAAAATTAAAAAGCTTTTTCTTAAAAATTGACGAACAGTTCTGTAATATTACAATGCGTGTTAGGTTTATACAAGAAGATTGTAAAATTACAATACATCTTAGTAGATTTCCTGACAGGTGTTGGAAACTTACATAAATTGTATTTTATTTCGCATTGCTATACACTGATTTGTAATTTTACATATCATTTGTTTTGTAATATGATTGTAATTTTATAAAAATTTTTAACAGTGCAGATCTCGACGTTTGAAGGTCATAGGAAGCTTCCCTGACTATCCCCGCGAGGTTGTCACTATGTGTGTATGTCTGTATGTATGTTTGTATGTATGTATGTATGTATGTATGTATGTATTAGGGTGTTTCAAAAAAATCAACTTTTATTATTTCTTCAAATGGTCAGCAAATTCTCTCAGAGAATCCCAAAATAAGGACCTCGTCAAAGCATGAGATCTTAATTTGAAGATTTACAGGTCGCGGATCGTAATTTTCTATTTCCATTTAAATAACATAGGAAAAAAAGGCATTAACTTTGGAATTTTGTATCTTCAGATTGAATCAATTTATGGCAATGATCATCTCGGATTCTTATACAAAATTGTACGCCTTACAAAAAAGGTCTCTTGTCATTTTTCCATATATTGATTCCTCCCCGAGTTATTCGAAGTCAAGATTTAATTTTCATCGAATTTTTGGTTTTTTTTTTTTTAACTTTCATCGTACAATTATAAAGGCACTCAAAAAAGAAAAGTTGTCTGTACATTGGACCAGACTCACCAACCGACATGTTTACCGACCCGCTAAATCCGAATTTGAAGTCCGCTTGGCCCGGTCACCTTCCAGTTTTGAGTAAAATGAAAAAAACCTAAAATAAGGCAAAAAATTGCGAAAAACTGCAGTCACAGCGATGAAAAAATTTTTGTGGACCCGGATTAAGTTTGATTTTTATGTATTTCAATTAACTGAGTCTGAATCTGAACTTTAACTAGCTCGTTGAGCTGTCAAAATTTGAAAAAATAGCGAAAAACCCAAAAAAAAATTGCCCTTCATTTCACTTATGTCTTTATGGAATCGTTTTCCTTGTTCTTCGCTATAGTTTCCAAGATTTTCAGAAAATTGGTCGACGTGAGAATCCATGGAGTGTAGTTTGAGGTTTATTAAGCAACCTAAATTTTTGTAATTTGTCACCAATTGTTTTACTAACGTCCTGTAGCTGCGAATTTGGGGTCCATCAAAAATTCTGTCTTATAATTTTGCATCACTTGTCGCAGGAAACTTTTCATTCAAATACTGGAAACAATTACCATGTTTGTCCAAAGCTTTGGCATGCTGTTTTATGAGACCTAGTTTGATGTGAAGTGGTGGTAGCAGAAATTTTGAAGGCGGAATCAATGGTGCTCGTATGACATTACGAGTACCTAGATTGAATTTCACTCTTGTTCGCCATTCTTTCTTCACATGGTTTCGTACCTTCTCCTTACATGCTATTCTTTATAGATTTAAAAATTTTGTCAATTTTTTAATTCTAAGATCATATCCCATCCATGAAAATGGACCCAAGTCATTAACAATCGTGTTTAATAGATTTTTTCCTCATATTTATAACAGCAATTTTCCCAATTTTTTTGGTTTTTTGAGATTTTTTTAATTGTAAAACGTTAATGGGACAAGATTTCAGATTTCAATTCAGTGGAACAAAATAAATAGAAGTCATACTCAATCTGAATCCAAAAAATTTTTTTCATCTCGATAATTTAGATTTTTCATCATTTATTATTATTGCAATTATTTTGGGTTTTTCGCTATTTTTTCAAATTTTGACAGCTCAACGAGCTAGTTAAAGTTCAGATTCAGACTCAGTTAATTGAAATACATAAAAATCAAACTTAATCCGGGTCCACAAAAATTTTTTCATCGCTGTGACTGCAGTTTTTCGCAATTTTTTGCCTTATTTTAGGTTTTTTTCATTTTACTCAAAACTGGAAGGTGACCGGGCCAAGCGGACTTCAAATTCGGATTTAGCGGGTCGGTAAACATGTCGGTTGGTGAGTCTGGTCCAATGTACAGACAACTTTTCTTTTTTGAGTGCCTTTATAATTGTACGATGAAAGTTAAAAAAAAAAAACCAAAAATTCGATGAAAATTAAATCTTGACTTCGAATAACTCGGGGAGGAATCAATATATGGAAAAATGACAAGAGACCTTTTTTGTAAGGCGTACAATTTTGTATAAGAATCCGAGATGATCATTGCCATAAATTGATTCAATCTGAAGATACAAAATTCCAAAGTTAATGCCTTTTTTTCCTATGTTATTTAAATGGAAACAGAAAATTACGATCCGCGACCTGTAAATCTTCAAATTAAGAACTCATACTCAGACGAGGTCCTTATTTTGGGATTCTCTGAGAGAATTTGCTGACCATTTGAAGAAATAACAAAAGTTGATTTTTTTGAAACACCCTAATATAAATAAAATATATGAAAAATTGATGTGGGTACTCAAATGAAAGGTCTCGGTGTAGTTTTGGGATGAGCTTATATCTTTAAAAATGTCAATAGTTAACAAGATAAAAGGTCATTTCTTAATTATATGTCTAGAAATGGAGCATTTTCGAATGCAGCCTAAATATTTATCACGATAAAATGACTATCGATGAGAATGATGTGAAACCTTGAAAAGGCGGAAATTCAAGTCAAGACTTTTGCAATGACACTAAACTTTACAAAAAAAAAACCGATTTTATCATATGACTATCCTGGAGACAAAATTTTTGTTATTCTTTTAATAATATAGATATACTTTTTTCAATACTCACTCTTATGTCAAACATTAGAATGTTATTATATTCTGACTCTAAAATCGAAAAAGTTTAGTTTTTTATACTTCCTTTTTTTTTTTTTTTATGATTGCAATCATGATGATTTTAACTATCTCCGATGATAAAAGTTACCATCTAGATGATAAACCGTATCATCATAATTGTG
>CAJNRD030001122.1:9853899-9875952 GCA_905319865.3 Cotesia congregata
AATTTACTCATAATCTAATATTTTTTATTTTACATTGGCGGCGAAAGGACCTCCTTAAAATAATGTCTGTAGATCAGAATATCTCTCAATAATAAAAATATCATCCATGTTTAAGCGTTTTAAGCTCAAAAATGAAAATCTTCGCCTGTTTTATAACCTTTAAAATGATTTGATTTTGAAAATCATACGTTTTAAATGACTTAGTATTCAGAAAAAATCCTCATCTGAAAATTTTTAGATAATGATTTTTGTTGAATAAATTAGTCTATAAAAGTATGCAGAAAGAAAGAATTTCTTGTGCCAAAAAAATGTTGAAAAGTACAAATTTATTTTGGAGCAAGAACAAATTTTCTTTACTCAAGAAAAGTTGACTTTTTTCAAGAAAGTTTTAGTCTTTTTCATTATTTTATTGAGCTAAGAATATTCACTCTAGAGTCAACAATTTTTTTTTTTTGCGTAGACATTGAGCTGTCTATGTTCAAACAGAGATTGGCTAATATAGTCATTTATCTTCCTACTCTTCTTTAATATCTGAGAGGAATTTCTTTCTTGCGTGTCGGGGAATCTTTGAAACGCTTCATTCGCGAGATACAGGCGCTATTCTCAGCAAGCATATTGTTTTCAGTCTTGACACTTAACCGTACCCCCATATGTCTTCATTCATAAAGTACTGTGAGAAGTTAGAAAACTGATGTATTTTTTTTCTCCAGATAGCAGTATTATGTGGACACTCGGGGATGGTTACTTCTGTTAATTTCTGTCCTATCACCTGCAATGGTGTTAATTACCTGGTATCAACAAGTACGGATGGATCAGTGGCATTTTGGTCGTACACTCAAAAGTCCAATGAAAGAGCAGTTTTTCAGTAAGTTAACTTAGATTTCAAAACATAAAAATAATCTGATAAATCCACGCTGCGCGAATATAAAATTCATATTCACGTGTCGCAGACTCGTCAGAAAATTTTTATAGATGGATAGCCTATCCTCTTCTAATATATATAAAATTTAAGAAAGCAATATTTGTACTTGACTTAATAACAGAACTTAGAAATTATTATCAAAAGTAATATTGCTACAACTATATAAAAAAAAAATTGCATCGCTTTTCTTAAAATATTTGATTTCACAAATCTTAAAAATAATTGGATATTATTGTCACAAATAACAGTCTACGATGTCACAATAGCTGTCAAATGATTAAACCATAACACAAAAGAAGTATACGTTATATTTGATGAGATTGTCTTTATTTTGATCTATTAGAGAACTATAACTTTATGATAATTTCAATAATTTCTAGTGATGTTAGACAAATTTCATGTAACTGCAAAGATTCTTATACTCTATCAAATCACACATCATGCCTACAATTATTGTTGGATCTTGAATAAAATGAATACACTTATACTTTTTTTGGAGAATTACTTTGAATAAGTTAAAAAATGAAAATAAACACTTGATAAATTTTTAAATTAAGGCCCTTTGAAATTTTATAATACTCAACATTCGTTATTTACAATGCGTAAAATTTAAAAAGAAGTTTAACAAAATACTCATCTTATTTTGTAGTATGGCTAATAATACTATATTGACGTATAATTTTTTTTTGAAAATTTTATTTTAAAAGGTTAATGTGCAAATTTATGAGAATTTCACTGGATGTGTAGTTTTCAGTTGAAGATTACACTTGGAAATTTTTTTTTTTTCCTTTTCAGTAAGCAATAGTCTAATCACATATTAGATGTATTCGGTATAAAGTTATTTCAAATTTTTAATATTTTAAACTTGTTACACAATTATCGTTTGTAAATAAAATTCAAGAGAACGGTTATAGCTTCAATAATTTAAATGATCTCTTTTATATATTTTAGTATACGATTTTTACAATTATTAATTAAAATTTTGAATAAATTTTCAGACCAAAGCCTATACAATATCATGAAAAAATGAGACCTGGACAAGCACAAATGATCTGTGCATCATTTAGCCCAGGCGGTACCTTTATGGCAGCTGGTTCTGCAGATCACCATGTGCGCGTGTATTCCATGTTAGAAGAAGAAGGTCCTCGCCGTGTTCTTGAAGTTGAAGCCCATACAGATACTGTTGATAGTATACAATGGGCTCATATGGGATTAAAGTTTATTTCTGGGTCAAAAGATGGAACAGCAAATGTTTGGCATTTCGAACAACAACAGTGGGTGCACAAACGTCTTTCAATGAACACGAAATTATCTGAGTATGTGTATATATGACACTATACTTATTAAATAATATTACTAATTTTTTTGATTGGAATGCAACAATAATTTTATTAATGTTGCAGTGATGTTAAGGTTGATGAAGATACAATAAAAAAAGCAAAAGTAACAATGGTAAGCTGGGACGTAAGCGATGAGTGGGTAATCACAGCAGTAAATGATAGTTCGTTAAAGGTGTGGAATGCTAAAAGTGGAGAATTAATGAAGATTTTAAGAGGTCACAAAGATGAAGTCTTTGTTTTAGAAGCTCATCCTATTGATCCTCAAGTAATATTAAGTGCTGGACACGACGGACAGTTAATTGTTTGGGATGTGCTTAATTCTGAACCAATAGCATGTTTTCAAAATTTCATTGAAGGACAGGGTAACGGAGCTGTATTTGATGCGAAGTGGTCACCAGACGGTACAATGCTTGCAGCTACAGATTCTCATGGCCATTTATTGATGTATGGATTTGGATCTGGAGTTGAAAAACTTAAAATTGTGAGTAGAATATCCTAACAATATTCTTTAATATTATTTACAGGTGACTTCGGGAGTTTGATATCATTTATATAATTTTCATTTAGTATAGAAATTAATTTCCGAATATGTCAGTTTTACGTGTACGGTTTTCGATATTTGAAATCTTTTAGTTTTAGATCATTATATTACATAATTTATGACAACATATTGTTATAATTGCTCAACATTTTACCTTGGAATTGTTCGGTATTATATCATTCTCTGCACTTGTTAAAGTTTTTTTTTTCTTTTTTTGTTTTTTTGCAGATTCCCAAGGAATTGTTCTTTCATACAGACTATCGACCGCTCATTCGAGATAGCAATAATTATGTATTAGATGAACAAACACAAACTGCACCACACTTGATGCCTCCGCCATTTTTGGTTGATGTCGATGGAAACCCGTATCCACCATCGCTTCAACGATTAGTCCCAGGTAGAGAAAATTGTCGGGGAGAACAATTGGTTCCCAATATTGCAGTAGGTGTAGGAGGTAGGTTACTATTCTAAGCTGAAGTTTATATTTCTGGATTAATAAAACAAGAATTATATTTAAAAAGGATTACAAGAAGTTATCGAAGGAATACCAGATCCTGAACCACGCTCAAATATCGATCGTCTTATTGAAGCTCTTGCACAAAGACAAAATTTGAACACCGGAGATAATGAAAATATTGACGATCGCGAAGAAAATTTTAATGAATCTCAAATCCGTCAAATAACTAGTCCACGTGGTAATCGTTTAGGATTACGAAGAGTTGGGGATGTTGAAGGAGTGAGACAAAGTAGTGGAAACTGGCAACGAGATAATACTACGCCTTGGAATAAACCAATCCTGGTACCACCGATTCATGAAGCAATACAACAAACGCAGCTAGAAAAATTGTAAGTATTAAAGTATTGGAAAAAATTGTTTTTTTTTTTTTTTAATTTTTTTCCAAAATGATTAAAAATATTTATATATTTAGAAGTTTATTATCATACTTTTTCTATTTTCCATCAGAATAATACATTAAAAAAATTTTAGTCTTTTAATTTCATAAGTAGTCTACGATGCATTGAACAAAAAAGACTTTAGAGGTATAAACATAGTGAATTGGTCCTAGAAAGATATTCAAATAATATAAAAATAATATGTAGATTCTAATAAAGTAGTAAGATTCTGAAAATACCAGATTTTCAACTCAAAAGGTTTTCAAGAAAAAGTATTATACTATTAATTACACTTAAATCCATCTAGGCATATGTAGTTTTATAAATTCAATTATAATCAATTTATGATGCAGCAGATTCATTTAGAGATTGAATGCGTTCTTTAAATTAGTTACTAAATTAATTAGTATTTTATGACATTCATATTATTATTATTTATTATTTATAATTTACAAGGTATTCAATGGCCGATATGGAAATAGAAATTTGGAAAAGAGAAATGAAGAAACGCCCGTTACCTCCTGTGAAACTCGTTGAAGCTTCAGATCATGCCAATAACTATTTAACGAATCGAAAACGGAAGAATGGAGTAAGACATGGTTACCGAACCAGAGCCGCAAGAGATGACGAACAAAATGATGACGAAAATGTAAAGATCATTTATTTTAATAGTTATGAATTGAATTTTTAAGTAAACAAGTTTAATTCTTCATAAAAAAGCGTGTTTTGTGACGTGATCATATTATAATTAGTCGCTCTTAAATTGAAACTCAACAACCTACGTTGAACTCCTTTTTTAACAAAGAAAACTATTTCTGTTTATTGTTTGGTACAGATCAATTTGCCGGGAGCTAATTTAACTAATGTGAGTTGAGGAAAAAACAAAATTAATCGAACTAAAAAAAAAAGGGTCTATTTATTACTTGTAAAAATGTGTGCATTGTTATAGACAACAATAATAGTTATTATAGTTATAATAGTTATAATTAGTTTTAATAACATGTTCCGCTTCCAGCTTCAATAACTTTGGCAAAATTAATTTCATGAAAAAATTTATTGATATAAAATGAATTTGTCCGGTTGGAAAATAACAATTTCTTGCAATTGTTTAAACAATTTCGGTTTAAATAATATGGCACGAGGTTGCTTCATGGCAACGTGCATTTATATCATCAGAAGGGCAATTTAAAGAGGATCGTATATAAAAATTGAGGTGGAGTAGTTTTCGGTACTCATGCGCCGATTCCTCCTAGACTATATTAAGATTTAAAATTTATTGCACGTCTCCTAGAAGTCTTCTTCTTCTTAAAAATAAGAATTATATGAAGTTAATGCGATAAATAGTTTTTATTTTGGAACCGTTTGTTTTTCACAATCGTGTCACAAAATGCATTTTTTGTTTTTAAAACATGATTGCATAAAATTTCTTGTGAAAAATAATTTTTTTTTTTATATTTATTACTTTAATTTATTAACTATTACTCTACCATTTGATTATTGTTCACAATATTATAGTTCACAATATTTTCTTACTTATTAGGTAATAATTTTTTTGCTCATATTACTTTCTATATTTTTTTTAGAATTCGGAAAATAGAGAGCTTTCAGGAACCTCGGAAAGCAGTCATAGCAATGACTCTTCGGCTCATGAAGAAGATTTGTGTTCTGACACTACTACGTCAGATACAAGTAGTGAATATTCCGATTGGATTGCAGATCATGGATTACACTTAGAACCGCCAACTCGGAGTAAAAGAAAACCAATGAATAAAAGATCGGTCACACCATCTACTGATCTGAATAAGCAGAGAAACCAACGTCTGAAGAAAAAGGTAAAACCCGACTCTATTTGATTTGGCTGACATACTTATACTTTTCTAATCTACAAAAAAAGTTTTTTGGATTTTTAACTTACCACTAAAAAGACTAAAAAAATTAATTTTTTTTTTTTTCAAATTCAGAAAGTAATTGTTTTCAAATCGATTTTCGTAAATTGAGTTTTCATAAAATCTCAACGTTTTAACGTTGAAAGTTTTTTAAAAATAATTTTAAGGATATAGTACCGATAAATTTTCAAATCTAATCAGAATCAGCTTTGTTATCGATGATAATTTCGCTAAATGTAGCAACCCCTATTAAAATCAGTTAATTCGTTAAATAGATATTGTCGTTAAAAAATGATCGAGAAAAGGTTTAATTTAACTTTCTTAGTATTTTCTTGAGTCAAAAAAATTATTTTTTCAACGAAAAATTTTTTCTTTCTGAATAATAATGCTTAATTATAAAATATTATTTTAGTTAATGACAGTACCGAATGGAACAGCGGAAGTACCTGACGTTTTTCGTCCTTCAGAATGGCTTACTGAAGTAATACCTCGTAAAGCACCATATTACCCACAAATAGGTGATGAGGTGGTATATTTTCGACAAGGTTATAATTTATATTTTGATGCAGTCAAGAACAAAAAAGTTTACTCTTTGAGCACACGCTGTGAACCATGGTCTAAAATGGAGATCAAAGTATAGCGTTTTTACGGTTACTGATATAAAAAATTCATTTTTACTATCATATTAATCATGTAATTTCTTGATTTTTTTAGGCTCACGAATTTGTAAAAGTTGTAGGAATTAAGTATGAAATTCGTCCACCTCGACTCTGTTGTTTGAAATTAGCATTGATGGATGAAGAAGGCCATTTAACAGGAAATACTTTCACAATTAAATATCACGATATGGCGGATGTATTAGATTTTCTAGTACTACGACAAACTTTTGAAACGGCATTAAATCGAAATTGGTCAGAAGGAGATCGTTTCAGATGTATGATTGATGATGGTTGGTGGATGGGAGAAATCGAATCAATGGAGCCACTTGATGAAGAGTTTCCCGAATCATATTTTATGTGTTTTCGTGTGAGATGGGACAATGGAGAGTATGAAAAAATGAGTCCATGGGATTTAGAACCTATAGATGCAGAAAGTAAGTAATAATTATTCAAATTTTTACCAATAAAGTTAGTTTTTGATTATAAAAGATGTTAAATGATATTCTCGTCAACTGCCCATGTAAAAAATATTAATGAAACTATTTAATTTAATTAAAATCTCACACAGGTTATTCTTTCGTTTTAATGATGAGATTTATTAGTGTAGCGAAAATATTTTTAGAAAATTAAGAAATTATTGCTTTTTAAGTATATCTTCAAAGATATTTTCTGAACAAATAAACAAGACTTGCGGAAACAGTTTTTTGATAGCGAAAAAAATTTGCATTTATAAAGTCAATTGATAATGAAATCTTTAAACTATTTTAAAATAGACACATATTTATATACGAAGAGCTTCGTTGAAAAAAAATTTATTTTTTAGGTATTTAATAATGTTAAGTAATAAAATTTACTTATTTAATTTCTAAAATATGATTCGAAGTAGACAGCCATAGAAACTCCAAAAGTATATATATATATATATATATATATATATATATATATATATATATATATATATTGTAATCATTTTATCACTTTAAAAACTATTTTGTCTAAAAAATCAATTTTTTAAACAATAAAGGACTTCCTATTGAAATTGGGGGTGCTGTTCCTGTTCTACCTGAAGAAATTCAAAATACACTGTATCAACCTCAACCCGATGAATGGCCTATGGGAGATAGAGAAGCTACTTGCCGTCGTATAGTTCGTGGAATTGATCAAGTTATGTCACTTGCTATAGCTGAACCATTTATAACTCCAGTTGATCTCAATATTTATCCAGCTTATGCATTTGTTGTTGAATATCCTATCGATTTGTCGACTATTAAAACACGTTTGGAGAACCATTTTTATCGTAGAATCATATCCGCACAATTTGATGTAAGATATTTGGCTTCTAATGCTGAAAAATTCAATGAACCTCATAGTCAAATCGTAAAAGCCGCACGAATCGTTACCGATTTATGTTTACGTATAATAAGGTAAATAATTTTTTTCTCACGTACGAAATCTTTCATTAATTAATATTTTTTTTTTCTAAACATCACGCGTATTTATATTCATTACAGAGAAACTACAGAGATCGATGTACCAGTTGTTTATCATCAATTGGTCGATACTTATCAATCTTCAGATTCAGAAGCTGAATTACCGGATAAAAAAATAATGCCTTCTACTAGTCGATCTAGATCATTAAGCAATCGGATCTTACGATCTCATCGTGAAAACACCGTAGATTGGAAATTCGAATGTCGACAATTGCTAGAAAGCTTATGGCAATGTGAGGATTCTCTTCCTTTTAGGTAATCATTGTAGATTATATATTTTTGATATTTGTTACTTTGATAATATAATCTAATTAACTAAAGTGTATACTTTTATTTTCAGAGAACCGGTAGATCGGTTAGAACACCCTGATTACTATCAATTAATAGATACACCAATGGATCTTCGAACAGTGAAAGAAGATTTACTGGGGGGTAATTATGAAACACCTTTAGAGTTTGCTAAAGATATGAAGCTAATTTTCACAAATAGTAAAAACTACAACACTAACAAACGATCAAAAGTAAGTAACATACGCTACTTCTATATATGTGAAACTATTTCTTAATTACATACAATTCACTCATTTTTTTAATTTCCCGCTAAAAAAATTAAAAATTTTACAAAATCGGGAAGTTATTGGTTTTACTTCGTTTTTCGAAAATTGAGTATTTATCAGATCTCGACGTTTTGAGGTCCTAAGAAGTTTTCCTGATTATTCCCGCGATGGTGTGTGGGTGTGGGGAGGGGGCTTCACCAAACTTAGATTTTGAATACAATTTGGACCGACCTAAACTGGTAGATTTTGAGAAATCTCAAAAAAAACTACGAAACAAATTTTTTTTAAATGTGGTTTTTTTAGAATAACTTTTAGACGGTTTTACCGATCGATTTTAAAAACTAACCAGGTCTTAACATCAAAAAACCACGTCGATCGCCGTCGGGCTGGTCAAAATCGGTTGATTTGTTCGTGAGATATCGTTGGCGAAAAAATTCGGAAAAAGTGAGTTTTGTCAAATTTCTCTAAAATTTTCAATCTGATCAATTTGTGTTTAAAACTAAATTATAAGATTTGAAAAACTACGTCGAATCCTGCCAACCGCGTAAAAATCGGTTTATTCAATCAAAAGTAATTGCAGGTTGAAAATTTGAAGAATCGTGTTTTATTAAACTTTTATCAGACTTTTGAGCTCAAAGAGCTCAAAAGCATAGAACAGCTAACTCTTTGAGCTCGGAGTGCTCAAATTAACACATAAATTGTATTTTTGAACTTAAAAAACGTCATAAGTGCAATTTTAAGCACATAGGTAGGGAATTAGCGGGAAGTTGTAAGGATGTCCTTTAGGGTCAACCGTTTTCCTAATTTGTTTACTTTGTAATCTTTTAAGCAATTTATAATTTTATATACCAAATAACGTCATTCTAGATATATTCGATGACAGTAAGGTTATCAGCTATGTTTGAAGAACATATGCGGAGAATCATTTACCTGTGGAATTCAAACAAACGGCGGACTAAAAATTGCCAGATGAAAACTCGTCAGCGCACATCAAAAGAGTTGAAGACTTCTCTAACGACTAATGCTGGTAAATTATCTATTATTAACTATCATATATTTTGATAAACTTCATGAGAGTGTGAGAATCTGGTAAATTGAGAGTATAGTGGATTGTCCCTAGTCCAATATTTAACTAATATTTAGAAAGTGTGAAGCCGCCCAGAAAAGTATAAAAAAAGGCCGTAAAATACTCAAATTTTTAGCTGAATTAGTTTTTGAGAAAATTTTGATTGATGTCATAGATAAGAAGATTCGGTACTAATTTTCACACAATAACAGAATTTTTTCATTTTTATCATCGTGAGGTATTTACGTCAATTGCTCACTACTATAATTTTAGATCGTTTCACTACACATTTTCTGAGTAATTAATCATTAAATTTGTGTCTTATACTCATAGAGGTATTAAGAACCAATACGAAACGTATTCCTAAGCTTGAAGAGCTTAAAAATTGAATGAAAGTAGGCTTTCGTACTCTTTGAGCTGAAAGTAGCGGAATGTCTGTTATGATTCGCAGGGTCAACCGTTTTCCAGATTGTTTATTCTTGTTTTTAAACTGGTATACCTTCTAAATACTACTCTTTCATTCATTTAATTTTGTATATTTTAGGTCCATCTAGAAGAAGATGTGAAACAACAAGCGATGATGATGAGGATGATGATGATGATGATGATGATGATGATGATGATGATGATGATGATGATGATGATGATGATGATGATGATAATGACCGCGATGTAGGTGTTCGTAAAAATAATGATGATGATGATGATGATGATGATGATTCAAATGATGAGGATGAAGATGAAGAGGATGATGATGACGACGATGATGATGATAATGATGTTGTCGTTGATGATGAAGACGACAATGGTGACAATGAGCATAATGATAATAATAACGATGATAATGCTGATGATGGTGACGATGATGATGATTATGATGATGATAATGACAATGGACATAAAAGAAAAGTGAATTTAAAAAAAAATAAGAAACAAAATAAAGTAACTGTTCATAATAAACAAACATCGTACTGCAATGAATCAGGTAAGCAATTTTAAATTACCTGTAAGATGGACGTATTTCATATGGACGGAATTAAGCAATAACGTCTTAACCAACATTTTAAAAAAAATCGAGTTATTATGATGAACTAAGTAATCTTATGATACTAAGTACATTCATCATAATAACTCGATTTTTTTTTAAATGTTGGTTAATACGATATTGCTTATTTCCATCCATATTGTGTCTTTATTGTGCTGTTGAAGTCTTGAAGAGAAAAATTCTCAACTACCTGAAGTGAAAATTTTAGAACTAAAATGAAACTGGAAAAAGCTGTCGACCATGAATTTTGTAATTTTAGAATTACTATAGAAAATGTATTTAAAGATGGAACTGAACTGATTCTGATAGTCTCTGACGTCTCTAGCAAGCTGAACAGTTTTATTTAAGTATCAATTCAGCCGAGTGAGGTTAACCAAAAATTCAATTCAATTTTAATAGTTTAATCTAAACATCAGATCGATCTAAATTTCGATTCAAGCTTTAAATTTTCGCCTCGAGTATACTTATATACAAATAAAAATCTCCTAGAATTTTTAGCTCTTAATTTCAAGTATCTTAATGGCTGAATTTTTTCCTTTGTTTTATATGCTATTGAAGCATGTAATTCTCGGTTGTTGTTTTGCACATTTTTTTTTAACTTAGTTTTTCTATTACTTTTTTTTTTTTTGCCAGAGTGAATTAGTTTTTTTAATAATATCAATACAAAAAAATCAATTATCTTAATCATTAGTTTAAGTTTTCTTTCTTAAATTATACAATATATTCATATACAACCTGATGTTCTTTGAGATTTTAAATGTTATATTTTAGAAAAAAAATTTCTAATTTACATTAGTATAAAAATGATAGAATCAAGTATTGGATTAATTATTTCCTACATGTGAGGGTTGTTTTGATAAAATACTAATATTTTTCAGTGTATGGTATATTATTTAGTTGAAATTAATTTACAGTATTTACTTACATTCATTGCAGGTCCATCTCAAATTACAAATGGTCATATCAACCATTCTACTGATTCAAGACCAATCAGAAATAGAAAATCTTCATCAAAAAATATCCCGAAAAGTAAAAACGATTCCACTGAATCTGATTCGTCTACCAATAACATCACTGATGATAATCAGACTATTCTACGAAGAAAAAACGAAGTTAGTCTAAGCAATTATAAGAATTTAAATGACAACATCAAGTCTGTAAGAAGCAGAGGATCTATTATAAAACGAGGGTTGAGAAGAAAAGGTATTCTTCGTACGAATCGATCAGCATTAAAAAATTATGCAGAGAGTAATGGTGATGAAAATGATGAAAATCAAGAAATTATTGAACAGCAGGAATCCACAGCCAGTGAAAGTTCACAAAATATTGAAAATGAAAGAATACAAGCCCATGCAATTCCAGAAACAGATTCAGTGCCCGATCAAATATCTTATACTAGCGGTCCATCTCCGAAAAATAGAAGTGAAGAAACATCATCAGATAGCAGTTGCATAGAAAAATTAAATTACAATGTTTCAAATAGTAGAGATTCTGAAAGTTATGAATCTACAGCAAGAAATAAACAGATAAAATCGCAGAAAAAGGGAAGAAGAAGAAGACGGCGAAGAAAAAGAATATCTATAAATGATTCCGATAACGAAGAGACAATAGGAAGTTCTCGAAGAGGGATGAAACGTGTACGATACTGTGAAGATAGTGACGAAACTGAATCTATTCCTTCAAGAGATAGGCGGAAAGTAAAAAAACCTGACTATACTGAACAAAGTGATGAAAGCCCACCTGAACCTGGGATCAGTATAAGTAGTAGAGGTCGTGTACGAAAAATGACCGCAAAAGCACGTGCTTTTTTATTAGAGTCACCATAATGGCCTTCTTATATTTTAAAGTTAATCTATCAATATTTAAATATGCAGGCCAAAACTTTATATATGTTTTGTCAATATCAATAAAATTAAATTTTTTTTAATTGTTTTTCGCTTTTAGTATTGTAGTCGTATAAGAAACTTTTTTTCATCTTTTCTACGCTACACAAATATATACTGTAATGGGAGTTTTCCGACCTAGGATTTCACCAGTCATAAAACAATCCAGTTTATTTGACTAATCGATTATTCAGATATTAATTCTTCTTTAAGGCGGCTGGTCATAGTGAGATCAATATGGTAGTTTTCGAATTACGAGAGCACAATGCGACTCATTGCCGCACGGTGCCGCATTAGCACAAGTTTAATTGAAACAGATTAGTTAAGAAATGCAGCAATAGATCGCGTTGGTATTGCTTCGTTTTGAACAAAAATTCGAAAGTTTGGCAATCTAAAAATCTAAATATTTGTTTACCTGTATATTTAAATCTTTAAAATCTTTGAAAACATTCATGTTAAACAGCTAATTCAAAATCATATCATGACAATGCTTACAAATATAAAAATCTAAAAAATGATTTCATTTTATAAAGATAAAAGAATAGAGAGGAATTTAAATTCGCTTAAGTTAGTCATCAATAATTAAATATTAGATATAAAAATATGATAGTTAAATATAGTTTGTGTTATTGTATATATTTAATTTTATTGCAATAATAATTATTTATCAACAATAATAAAATACACTTACAATTGTCAAAAATAATAACTTTGATAGATAATAAGATAAACATTAATTATACCAACTCAATACAAAAAAAATACTTTTAATTTTATGTAGACTCGTTGGTAACTCTCACGCATAACATCCCTGAGCAAAGGTTTTTTGAGTGTCCAACTGTGCGAAGCGTTGCTGTTATTGGAACACTCTAAGCTGCGCACAATGCCGCATTATGCGCTCTAGTGCTGTAGTTGGAAAACTACCTATATCAAAAGGAAAGGTTATCAACAAACTCGGTAGAGTTTGGCGCCAAGTCCCATTCTCAAGCCAGACCACCGAGTGTGTATTTACCGTAAACAGAACGGTATTTTGAGGTTACAAATTTTTTTTCAAATTTATTTCGATTTTTTATTTTTATGATGTTTTATAATAGTAGTAAATACTCTTAATTACACGTATTAACAAATGACTATTAATTATCTTGATGATTTCTATTTAAAATTATTAAAAATAATCAGCACATACTATAGCGACCCAGATTTTTAGATTTTAACTTTTTTCTCATGTAAAAAGCGGACGGCCAGAGAATAAATAATATGAGGATGCATGCTAATCTTATGATAGATTGGACACTACAGTGAAAATTATGAATTCCACAGCTTGTGTTTATACTCACCAGGGCGCATCAGAATAATTTTTACATAAACTGTAGATAAGAGATTTTTTATTTTATTTATATCTAGATATCTAGGGGCGAACCAAGAGTTAACTATGTGATGCTTTGGATTGCGTCCAGCAGGTGACACTACTTGTCGCGAAGCGCGAATCCAAACATTTTTTCCGGGTTAATACTGTAATTCTAGTTCTACACGCCTTATAGAAATAGTAGAGAAAAAAATTAAACTATTATTGTTAAGAAAAAATAAAATTATTGTAAGAAACCGAAAAAAAATTGATACAACCTATAATAAACCAAGTGTGTATTTACCGTAAGCAGAACGGTATTTTGAGGTTGCAAATTTTTTTTCAAATTTATTTGGATTTCTTATTTATATGATGTTTTATATAATGGTAACAGTACCCTGATAGCTACAGTTTCAGACCAACCAAGTTGGTGTCAGATAGTTGCCACCAACTTACCGACAACTTGCGGTCAACTTCCGAATTTGAAACTGTTGGCGTCAAGTTGGCTACAAGTTTCTGAGAAAAACAAGACCAATCTACTGCCGCAATATGTCGCCAAATTTCTCGAGAAACTTGTCGTCAACTTGGTGCGAAAGAGTTTCGAAAACAATTTTTGCCGACAACTTGGCGACAACTTGGTGAACAACCGAGTTCATTTCCAAGACTTGCCGCCAACTTGGTGACAAGTTGCTGCAGCAAATCAACGGAAAGTTGCGACCGGTTTGGCTATCAGGGTATCGATCGAGGTATTCTTAATAGCTTAGATCGATAAAGAAATAACTCACTAATAAATTTACTTAACTCTCAGCTGTTAACAAGCAAATACATTATTACCGACAGCAAACGGGATCGGATTGAGTCGGATTCAACATCTTATCCGATTTAAGGAGGTATTACCCTAAAATAGTTCTCAACTTTCGGAAAAATTTCCCCCCATATGCCCCAATGTAAAGCATTATATAACTACAATATGAAGTAGTTGAGATGCAGTACACTTTTGCGCCTCCTCTCATATGCGCAGAAGTAGAAAAATAATCCCACTGTTTCTTTTTTATGACTTAGCTACGTTGCATTCTCGCTCAGAATCGTTTGCTCCTTGAGACATGTGTTGTAGAAAAATTTAATGTTTTGAAATAATTTTGAGGTTACGTATAGTTGGAGACTGCAAATAATAAATAATGACTTCGCGGCTAAAGAATGGCAGATTTTAATTTAGCAATATTTCGATCAGTCTTGAGACGATGCATCCATCTACCCTTCTCTGCGGCATCCCACTGTAGTTGCCATCGACTTATGCTCTTCTGTCGTTCTTCTGTTCTAAGCTCCTCAGCGCTTAGTGTGGTTGACTTCTTTCTTTGGTAAAGAGTCCGTCTTTCCTCAGCTACGACTCTGAGAGGCAAAGTTCCGGAAATGACACACACTGCTTCCATAGATATTGTGCGGAAGGCGCTTGCTACTCTTAAGGCACTCAGACGGTAGACTGGTCCAGCCCTTCTCCATGATTCTTGCTTTTCTAGTGCGTCTGCCCAGATAGATATTCCGTAAGTGAGCACTGATGTGACTACAGATGATAGCAGTAGTCTCCTGCTCTGCTTTGGGCCTCCGACGTTTGGCATCAGTCGTGCTAAGCTGGCTACCACTGCTGATGCTTTTGCACTCACGTGTTCGACTTGCTGCTTAAAGTTGAGTCGGGCAGCAAGCATCACTCCCAGATATCGGATAATCTCTTGATTTTTCGACGTGAAAAAATTTTTTTTGGAAAAAACGCGTTTATATAGCTTTTGTAGAGCATAAAATTTGCTACAAAAAGTTCCTCTGTGTAAATCCCCGCCCCCCTCCCCTACCAACAGCTTTTGAGTTATATAGTTGCGAAGATGAATGTTTATTATATTTCACATCAAATCATTTCTAAATCAATATTTATTATTAAAATGTGCGCACTCAGGTCAGCAATTTTGATGCCGATTTTTTCCTCAAAAGTACACCTTAAATTAAAAGAAGACGATCCTGAAAATTTGGACCCGATATAATCAAATTCGGCCGCTGGAGAATTTTTTGAATTTTTAAAAAAGTCGATTTTTTACTGATTTTTGAATATTTGTATCTCAGCATCTATATAATGTAAAGACTTCTGTCTAGCGGCATTTTTTTCAGTAGACTCTCTACTTTTAAGAAAAAAATAAGTATTTGGTCTAAACTCATATAGGCCTTAGCTGACAGCCTCTAACTAACGAACTATTTTGATTAAATTCTACCGATTTGTAAAACACTAGTAAATGTACAGTGTTCGAAGTTGAGGATCGACCAGCAGCGAATGTTTCTATTAGGGTATACTTTAGTAGAATCTATGCAATTTTTACCGATTTTTATCGATGAGAATGATATGAAACCTTGAAAAGGCGCAAATTCAAGTCAAGACCTTTGCAATGACACTAAATTTCACTAAAAAACCCGATGTTATCATAGGACTATCCTAGAGACAAAATTTTTGTTATTCTCTCAATAATATAAATATATTTTTTTCAATACTCACTCTTATGTCAAACTTTAGAATCTCTACCGAAAAAATCGGTAGCCTCTACCAATTATTTTTTTCCGTGTACCAGTTTTATTTTAACGGATGTCATTTTCAATTTCAGGAATGGCTGCCACAGGAAAAGTCCTTACATTTACCATAGACTGGAATCAGCGAGTCGATATGACGTTTTGGACTGGATGGGCTGATGTCGTGGATGGTTTCTACATAACTTTAGAAAAACAGCCTAATTCTCCAGCCGTCAGATTCACCTCCACATTTCAAATTTTATCTATGTCAAATTTCTACGTTATCAGTATATAGGAACGCTGGAGTTAGGGTTCACCACTTTACACTGTTGTGGGTCTACTCATTTCTGGAGACCGGCATTAGAACATACCCATTATATGCTGAACCCGCCCGGCGGGTCAGTATTAACGTTCTGTATTTTTATTTCACGCTGTTTCCAATTAGTTCAACCCGCCGTAAATTAATAATGCGAAATATGTTATTCTAGAAGAAATATTACAATTTCCATTTAGTTTTAATTGAAGAAATTGAATGTTAAAAAAATTTTTCTATAGAAATTAATTTAAAAAGTTTTGTAAAATAAATCAAATTAAATTAAGTAATTATAATAACAATATGAATGGATATATAAGCAATTAGTATTGATCGCAGTTATTTTTATGTGGAGTTTATTAATTAATTAATCAAGATTTAAGTAGGGTCGAAGAAAGCAGTATTGAAAATATCTATTGAAATATCAAAGAAAAAAAATAAAATTACACTAACGGCGTAAGATTTTATAAAATTACTATTTTCTGATATTGTATGATATACTCTATTATTTTTTATTATATTATGATGATTATGTATTTATTATGTGAAGTAAACATCCGTTTAGTTTTTTATAAAATAATAAAAAATATTTAATTAAAAAATTTTGATTTATTTTTTTTTATGTTCCTATTCCGATTAAAATTAGAATAAAAAAAACTTAAAATTTGAATTTTAAATTATAATAATTTTTTAGAATATTAATATACCTAAATAGTAAGATAAATTTTAGCCAATCTGTTTCTTTATTTTGCGGGCAGTATGCTAGCATGAAATGCCTGCTTGATGACAGCGTATTTTGCACGCAGACCATGCTTACACTTTGCTTGTAATATTCCACCACCGTTGCACGAGCATGAAATGTAGGCACAACGGCAGCAGGCTATGCTGAACAAACTTATACCTGCATTTTGCTAGCAAATGCGGCCGCAGATGCCTACGGTATTGCCAGCACATCTTGCCAGCATGTTTGGCTATCTGGGTGATGAAAAATTGCATACTTTTTTGGATCGAATCGAATTATTATCACTGAATTATCATTATGTTGTATTTCAAAATTTCAAAATTTTGAATATTTAAAAATTATTTTAACAAAAAAAAGGACTTATTGATAAATTGTTAATCAAAAACTGATACAATAATTTGATAATTGATATGATTATTATTATTTATAAATAATATTAGTTATTTTATTAATTTATTAATTTATCGTTTACAATTATTATTAATTTATTTATTCATAATTGATATTCTTTATCAACAATTATTAATATAATCAACAATAATAATCTGATATAATTGATATAATTTGTTTAAATATAATCACGAACAATTAGTTATAGAACAATATTCTGACTGCTAGCTCTGACGTTACGCGAAAAGAGAGATATATAATTTATACAAAGATGGCCGCACTGAGTGGACGAGCGTAAGAGTGTGTCTCCAGTTTTTACCACTCTATTATTCACCTAGTAAGTCATTAATTAAGTAGAGTGTTTGCAATTGGGTATAAAAATATTTAGAGCGTTGTGTGATATAGGAATGTGTCATAAATATCTTTATTGGTGCCAATTTTTCCTTTTTCTCTGGTGACTCTCAGAGCTAACCTCCAATATTGAGGCATTAATATTATTATTATTATTATTATTCGCAGTAATAAGACATATCTGGACAATTTTTAGTAGTGTTTGCTGACCCCTAACCCATAAACTCTTCTGAAAAGTATTGAAATGATGGATCTCTGTTGATTGCCTATAGTCTGATTAATTTTTTATGATTTTACTTTGAAATAAATAAAATTACAATAGTTTAATATTTTTTTCAAATTTTTCATCCCGATTATTTACTGAAAATTTCTCATTTACCTATCTTTTTATACACTTTAAGTATTTTTACTGAAATAAAAAAAAAATAAAATATTGTCAGCACTTTTTCATCGTTGACTAGTAAAACATGCCTGACTTACCGACATTATACGCTCGTTTCACGGTCGTTTCACTTACAAACTACCGTGCAATGACAGACGATCGATCGATGATCTACGATTTTTACTTAGGTAAAAAATCGGAAAAGTCAAGTGAAAATTTGGTTTTTCGAAGAGTGAAGTATGACAACTATACAGAATAAAAATCATAAAGTCACAGTGAAAATCGTTCACAACTATACTCATCGTTCACTGTCAAACGACGGTCGTTCGACAGTCAAGTGACGGTTATTCGACGATAATTTGTCTACACTGTGAATTGACGGTGCTTTCACCGTCGTTTCACGATCATTTTACCGTGATCACGAATCCGCCAGGGTATAACGTTAATATTAATCTCTACTCTTACTTTTGGTACTACAATCGTCCATTACTCACTTACATGTCAACGTATTTATCAAATAATAACTAAATGACAATACAAATTATGACTCTTTTAACTCAACAAAATGAAGCATTACAATGTCTTCTTGTTGGCAACGTACTGTACAAACCAGCAACCGTCCTCGATCTAGCTAGTCAATAAACTACGAATAATATTCAATCTCTCAATTCAATACGATGTTGCAATAAGTAATAGTAAGTAATTATTACGTTAATTTTTGGCTTCAACATCTGTACTCGAATCAGTTGTAAATTACTGGTTTAATCGATTAATAATATAAGCGTAAACTTAAGTGTACACTTGTAAAGTGGACCTTCCAACTCCGCCATTCATCTTACGATTCAAGTATATAATTTTGAAGAACTTCATCTTCTTGATTTGAGTAAAAAAATTCTTAAACTAAGAAATTTTTATTTGGTTTAAGTAAATTTCACTTGATTCAAGAATTTTTCGTCTTGATTCAAGACAATGAAACTCTTCAAAATTATTTTCTTGGTTCAAGAATTTTCCTCTCGAATCAAGTTAACTTTTTTTTAAGTATAGTATTATAATATAATATGTACTATAATATAATAATTATTATATCGTTTTTACTTATTATACAAATACCTATTTGGTTTTTACAAGACTGTAACCCATGTTCTCCACTTTTTTTTTGTTATTATCACAGTAATTCCACTCTCAGCATATTCTTTTCACTTTTTATCATCACTGGGGGCTGTGGGCTGACTTGTGCTTTCTGTACTGCATTCGCCCTATTCCTCATCTCTTTCTATAAGGCTGTTGGAATAGTGACATGAGGAAACCACAGAAAAAACACATGCCAGTATAGTTCGGCTACTGGAGTGACTCCCGGCGGTTGGTGTTGGAACTATTTTAACAACCGTCGGTGTTCGAACCCTCGCCTCACGACACGATGTACGAACGAACTAATGTCTTAGCCCGCTCGACCATCATGCCACTGTTCTGTATACTAATATATAATTGTGGTAAGTGTTCATCGTGATTAATCAATGAGAATCAATAAATCAATAACTAGTAACCAGTAAGTGATATATTTATGAATTAGAGTGGGAAAATATGATGAACGAATGTGAAGACGATGTAAATGAATATTATGTTGAGTATGTTGTGAAACTTGAAACTTCTGGCTGTTTTTCACGGAGTAATTTATATCATAGAGATTCATTATTACTAGAAGTTCGAGTGACAGCAATTTTTTTTTTTATGACTATTTTGTAGATTTTTTCCTTTTCATTGTTTCTATTGGAGTTTCTCGGCGAATTGACCAACAGAAATCAGCAAGCATTACTGCTGACCATTTTCCACTGTAGCGTTTTTCAATCTGCATTATATCCTGATGAAACCTTTGACCATGCTCATCTGATACGGCTCCAAGATTTTCAGGAAAGAAATCTAAATGAGAGTCCAAAAAATGAATCTTGAGTGACATATTGCATCCTAAAGCTTTATAAGCAGAAAGAAGCTCCTGAATGATTTGTCGGTAGTTCTCACTTTTTGTATTTCCAAGAAAATTGTGACAAACTTCCACAAAAGCCACCCAAGCTCTTTTTTCTGCTTTGCTCAACTTCGAATCAAAAGCTTCATCTTTCATTAGCTCACGTATCTGCGGACCTACAAAAATTCCTTCCTTCAATTTTGCGTCACTGATTCGAGGAAATTTTGTTTTTACATATTGAAAACCTGCACCATCTTTATTCATAGCTTTCACAAAGTTTTTCATGAGTCCCAACTTTATGTGAAGTGGTAGCAGAAAAATTTTCTCACTTGGCACTAAAAGTTTCTGAGAAATTTTTTTAAGCCCAGGAGTTAAACTTTTTCTTAGTGGCCAAGTTTTTATTTTGTAATGTTTTTCTCTTGCGCGACTGTCCCACTCACAAAGAAAACAGCAAAACTTTGTGTATCCTCCTTGTAATCCAGTGAGTATAGCGACGACTTTTAAATCAGCACAAATATTCCATAACTATTGAGAATCTTCAATTTTTTCGAGTAATACCTCTAGGTTTGCATAATTTTCCTTCATGTTTGTAGCATGCGCAACGGGCACAGATGGGTATTTATTACCATTATGGAGTAGAACGGCTTTTAAGCTTATTTTTTAAGCATCAATAAAAAGTCTCCATTCACTAGAATCTTCTGGAAAACTCAGTTCTTGAAGAAGTCCTGCAGCATCATTACAATATACCAAATCATCCAAATTTTTTAAAGGAGGATTTCATTGCAGACCAGTGTTATTAGTAATGTCAGATTCATTAATTTACAGAAAGTGTGTTTGAAATAAATAAAATTGAATAATTATTATTTGATATACTCTTTCCGAACTCTAATAGTTTTATTATCGTTTTATGTTCAAGTCTTCAATTCAAAGTTAATCGCGTACTTCACACAACATTTTTAACATCCCGCTAAAAAATCGGGAAGTTATTGGTCTTACCCCGTTTTTCGAAAATCAAGTTTTTAACGGATGTTGACGTTTTGAGGTCCTAGGAAGTCTCCCCGAATGTTTCCGTGGTGATGTCCGTATGTCTGTGTGTGTGTGTGTGTGTCTGTGTGTGTTGGACCGATATGCTATCTTATATGTATATAGATAAGCAAAATACCACTGATTCATCACCAGATCTCCGAAACTATTGGAGCGATTCATTTAAAATTTGGCATAGGTACTCCTTTTTCACCGTTGACGAGAGATAAGAAGGGATTTTGCGCAATTCCTAGCCAAAACGGATTTTTCGATAACCATCACGTATGCTACCCCCTCCCCTCCCTCTCATTCTTCCCTCCTCTCCCGTGCCTTCTTCCCCCTTCCCTATCTCTCTCTCTTTTTTTGGGGGGGGGGGGAAATATCATTTTGATTCTCCAATCTAAGAAACCATCAGTGGCACCTATCAATTATAGAACTCAACCCCACCCTACCCTCCCCCACAACCGTTGCCATGGTTACCGTTACCATGGTTACCGTTACTATGGTTACCATTACTATGGTAACCGTTGCTATAATAACTATGGCACGCCGTTTTACTATTTAATAGAAGGAAAAAAATTAGCTTAAAATTAATAACTAAAAAGAAAAATTAGAAAAACGGTTCACCCTAAAGGCCATCCCTGCAACTTCCCGCTCATTTTGTACTTAAACGCTTCAAACTACACATTACGTTTTTGAGCTCTTCGAGCTCAAAAATAT
>CAJNRD030001122.1:9883919-9900997 GCA_905319865.3 Cotesia congregata
TTTAAAAGTAATTCCAAAAAAACCACATTAAAAAAAATTTTTTTTTTGTAGTTTTTTTGAGATTTCTCAAAATCTACCGGTTTGAATCGGTCCAAATTGTATTCAAAATCTAAGTTTGATCAAGCCCTTTCGAATGGCGCCAACCGTGATTAAATCGGTCAAGCCGTTCAAAAGTTATGAGAGGTTTACACACACACACACACACACACACACACACACACACACACACACACACACACACACACACACACACACACACACACACACACACATACACCTGCGGCAGAGGAGAAACTGCTACCAGGCGCGTCTCCCCGTAGCGGATGGGTTAACACTCGCTGTCCTTGGATGACACTAGGTCTCTTAGTTGAGGTACAGAGGGTAGGAGCTAAATAAAATACACTCTCATGGACAAAACTCCCCTTTAATAGATTGGTCACAGTAACTGACCTAGCAAGACGATTGTTCCCTGCTGTAACTCACTGGGAGTGTCCGGAACCTGTATCGTAGTTTCCGACGATGCAGGCCACGGCTGATGTGAGCTTGCTCTTCCGAGGTGTAAGTTGCAGCAGTGGATCAGGAGCCAGCCACTTCGGGCCTTGATCAGGAAGTACGCGGTGAAAGTTAGAGATCGGAATCTTCACCGCCCCGAGCGAGTCTAGTCCGTCCGTGTATTCCGGGACTGGCTAAGTGTCGGCTAGGCCTCAGGAAACTGGGGTAGGAGTACTATCTCCGAGGGTACACCCTATTCTAGTTATGACAACCCGCTCCATTCCGTACGATGCGCTGGTAAATCAAAAAGTATGAGTAATTCACAGGAAACAAACCAGAGTGGAAACGGGCTTCATGTCCAACAAGCAGCGATTGACGCAAGCGCTGAAATGAAGCGGTCGCAAGCGCTCGAACGCCTTGAAAAGCTGACCAGTGAGTTGAATGATTTCGTCCAATCAAAGGTCAACATTCACAAAGAGATAAAGTCCAAGACGACTAGTGTAGCTAACGCCTTCCAAAGATTTAAAAAACTGGACGAAGAATGGCGCTCATCATTGCAGCGCATTTCCCGTGCTACACCGGAGAAAACCTGTCTATCTGTCGTCGTGACTGACGAAGCAATGGACACCGGAGCCGAAGGTGACGGTGAATCAGTCGCTGAAGACAGGCGTGAAACTTTCGGCAAGCCTGGTAAGAGAAAAGAAAGACCCTCTCCAGACCCAACATTCAGCCAAGCAACAAAGAAGAAGGACCTGAAGGAAAGCTCTCTGCAAAGAACAGCACTGCAAAGCGACGAACAGATGAAAGCGTCAGCTTGGCAACGAGTTCAGCCTAAAAAAGAACTGAAAAGGCAAAGGAAAGAGCAGCTCCCAAAGCAACCGCCGAAAGAGCCCCGGCCGGAACCTAAGCGGAAGAAACCGCGAAAATGGATCAGGCCTGACGCTCTGATCATCCGTCCGGTCGAGAAGGAGAAGTACGCCGAAATATTGCGTCGTATAAAGCAGGCCATCCCTGACGAACAGGTCCGCACAACCGTGGAATAGATCCACAAAACCAAAACTAGGGACATGCTGATTACGCTCTCAAAGAAGAGTATCGACAAAGGCCGAGCCTTGCAAAAGACCATCATGGATATTCTTCAAAAAGAGGCCGAAGTAATCTGCAAAGGACCGCAGGAGACCATCGAGATCCGAGACATTGATGATGACACGACGAAGGAGCACATTCAGACTGCCCTGAAAACGGAAACCGGAGAAACTTGCGAAATACCACTAGAGGCTATCAAGATCCGTAAGGCCTACAGAGGTACGCAGGCTACAGTGACACTACCAGCAGCTGCAGCACAACAGCTACTGGAAGGAAGCGGCAAAATAAGGATTGGCTGGGTCAATTGCCGAATAAGAGCAACTAGAAGGCCAGTCCAATGCTTTAAACGCTGGCACTTTGGACATGTTAAGCCCCAATGTAAAAGCCAATTAGACCGGTCTAAACTCTGCATCAGATGTGGACAAGACGGGCACCGCATCGCTGACTGTAAAAATCCTGCCAAGTGTGCAATATGTGCTGAGCAGCAAGGAGTAAAGGACGTGGCTCACCATGCCGGCACCCACAGATGCCCGGTATTTCAGAAGGCGCTCCAGAAGTTGACGAACAAACAAGCATGAGGATACTACAGCTCAATCTCAACCATTGTGAGGCAGCGCATGACCTGCTCATGCAATCCGTGCAAGAATTAGAGCTTGACTTGGTACTGATAGCAGGGCCATATAAACACCTGAGTACCCAACCCTGGGAATCTGACAGCACATCCAAAGCTGTCATCTGGTCATGTGGCAAGCTCCCTTTCCAAAATGCAGTCGACAACAGTAATGCCGGCTTTGTAGCAGTATCAGTAGAGGGCATCCGCTTCTATAGCTGCTACGCACCACCTAGCCTCTTGTAACAGGGTAAATTACCCTTAATCGATAAGTCGCCAGAGATCGATAACTTTTCGACTAGCATTTGAGCGCATCGATCTTCGGGCCTAGAAAGAGGTATTTTGGGGGTCGTTATACAGGTAAGCCATGCGTTGTGTCGGCAGAAGTAGTGAAGTGTACAAACGAGTAACATCCAAAAGTCCAAGAAGGAAGCCCGGGAGTTCTTCAAGCCAATTTACACCAGGTATTGGACTTTGACAATGATGAGTCTTGGGGCCAAATACCCGGCTCATCAATTATACTACTTCTCATTATTAATTCATTTTTTAATAATTCAATTGTTAAACAATAACTTGCTTGATAATAATTAATTATTTTAACTGATTTAATTCGTTAGCATTGTGAGCATTTCCTCCTGGGGATTTTACACCCGAGGAATGTTCTAGACCTCTTCGGTTTGCAAGTCGTGAATAATCAATTTTATTAATACAGCTGGTTAATAATTATTAACATCTAAGATTGGTTTAAATAAATCTATTTTATATTAATTAAATTCTGAACATCGAGAAGGTTCCAATCGACCCGACATAGTATTCGGTACCCGAGGTCAAAACGTGCTACGCAGTTGCGAACACCGGCGTCCATTTTTGGCGCGTAAATTCCTTGTGAATCATACTACGCAGTAAACCGTAAAATTAACAATTGGACTATTATTGTAAATTACAACAATTGAATTATCAATTATCGTCATTAATTGACATTCTTAATTACCAGAAAATATTTACTCAACATGATATTAATTATTGAGAATTAATTTGCTGAATTTTGGCGCAGAGAAGACTGATATACCCGTAGATTAACTTTAAGCAATTAATTTTTATATTGAGGAAATCACTAATTAACGATCTAATTTAATTGAAAATTTCTACTTGGGTTGTCTTTGTATTGTGACGTCTGCTAAAATTTAAAAATTTGCTTTTCTTTCAAATATATGTAACTTTTATTTTTAGTTTACAATTTGTTATACCCTTGAAGTCTGTATAAGAGAAATCTGGCCCATCTTTCCCACGATTTGATGACGATCATACGAATCACCCGGATCTCCTTGTAATAGTAATAATCAGAATTTAACGACTTTGTTTTTCTAACTTTCAAATTTGTAATACGATGAAGTCACCTTCACGTTTTCCGCTTAAAGTCGTAAAAATAAGACCTATAAGGCAATATTTCAAACTACGCATAGATTTATCCGGGTTTCGAAAAATCTAGAAACGCGATGATGCAAAATACCCTTGAGCTCCCTCTCATTTTTTTTGAATTAATTTTCCTATGAGTCCCATACAGACGCCGATGGTGCTAACCCTATATAAACCGCCCGAAAATCATTTTTAGGCAGTTCGATTTCGACCAGGATACCACTGGTTAGCTCCGCGTCGATCGGCTCCAGGTAAATAATTCTTCGGAAGCACAATAGACTCCGTAATATACGAGTCAGTGCCTTGCTCGTGGTTAGGCTGCACTTAGTAGCACTAACGTGGTAGATTCATCGGCTATTCGATATATGCCATAGTTTATATTTCAATTTTCTTTTGTTTTATTAATTTCCGCCATTGAGCGTTGACTTTTTCCGCGTAAATCGCGAAGTGTATTATTTTCCCCCAAGAGAGCGTTGATTTGTCCGCGTAAATCGCGAAGATTATTTTCCGCCGAAGAGCGTTGACTAGATTTTAAGGATTTCTTCGTGAAAATTCGCGAAGCTTTATTTTGATAAACTTTTCCGCTAAAAAGCGTCGATTATAATTAAAAATTCATTACCCGAGAAAAAATATTTATATATATTTATATATAAATTGGTTATATATGATTATATATGAAAAACGGCCAAATATAATCATATCTAATTATATATAATTATGTATAACTATATATAATTATATATAACTATATATAACAATATTTAATTATATATTTATTACATCTAATTAATTATTGGGTTAATTTTATGGATAGAGTATTTAATATGGTCCTACGCAACTCTGTGTAACCAATCAAAATGCAAAAAAAATATCTAGATCTAATTTTATGGCTATAACACCAACGGTCACCCATCCAACTCTATTAACCCTGCTCAATGCTGCTTAACTTTGGTGATCTCCGTGCGTCTTGAAGTTTCTGTCTGCTGTGCTGCTGTCTTAAACAATAATGATTCTATGATCTACTTAATGTATCATATGAGTTTATCATAAATATTTAATATAAAAATTGATTTTATAATATATTTGGATAGTCATAATTCATAATTTATTTATTTTACCGAATTTCATTATAATATAACACTTATTTAAATAATAAAATATATACTTATATATAATTGTATATGGAACTATGTATAATCCTGCATGGTTGTATATTGCTCCATATATAGTCATATATAATTATATATGATTATATATAACCTCATATACATTTCCATATATAATCATGTATGATTATATATAATTATATATGATTATATATAATTCTATATAATTATATATGTGATTCCATACATAATCATATATAATCATATATGATTATATACAATTATATATGATTATATACAAACATTTTTTCTCGGGTATCTAAATTACTTAACTTCTCCGGAATATCCGAGATACGGTGATTCAATAGTGAACAATACCCATAGAAGGTGAAAGTCCCATAAAACTTGGGCCACTCTCGAAAGAGCAGACTTCCAGGATAAGCGTACAAAAACATTTTACTTTATATTTTTATCTTTTATATCTAACCTTTATGTTTATTTTTTTTATGACTATTTTTATTTAACATTTATATTGTAACCCAAATTTGTAAACTTATTAACTGGTTTGTCTCAATAAAAATTCAAATAACAGAATTATATTTTTTTACTTTGAATCAAAAATACGTAATTAAATAAAATAAGATCTCTATTACAATAAGATTTGAATTAAGCAATAGAATAGGTTACTCGTGACCGAAGTCAGCAAGAGTCCATCATCCTTACTCTCTCTAAGTTAACACTTAGAGATAACGTTCGAGCTTGTGTACCGCTCCACACTCCAACGCAATTTTTAATTTAGATCCCGAACGGACAAAGTGACAACGTTCGGATATTTGAGATTTCTATTTCATAATCCTTACGCCCATCACTCAATCCGTTCGTGACAGTATATTGAACTCATGTTCTAGAAAATTTGTCAATAATTTAATATCATTATTCCGGTAAAATTCCTTGTAAAACTATTTGTCAGTGTGGATTACGTCCGGGGAAGTTTAGTTAATTTTATAAGAATATTCTTAGAATTTATTTAATGTGCTGAGTATTAAACTCGTGATAATTTTGGAATAAGTTTAGGCGTCGGTTTAGACCGGAATTTTTAAGAATTTATTTTATTAATCGTGGAAATTGTTCAGAATTTTAATTGCGAGCTAATGACTGGAAAATTTTGGAAAAAATTAATGTAGTAAATTTTGGAAGTAAATTCTGTGATATTGTTATAAATAAAAGTGAAGTAGAGTCAGTGTGTGTGTGAAGACGCGTGGGTTATGGGTGTGAAGATCGTGCGGGTTGTGTGTGCGATTGTACGCGTTCTCTGCTTGTTGATGAATTGCCGAGTGGAGTAATTCGTACAGTCCTAGAAGCCGTTGTATAGACGCCAAGTGGGGTACAGCGGCAGTAAGTTAGAAACCGCAGTATAGACGCTCCGTATGAGGGTACTGTAGGATTAGGAATTTTTTGGACGACCCCTACTTGTAATCGAGTCTTGGTGCGACGTTTTCTGCTTGTTGATGAATTGCCGAGTAGAGGACTAGCACTGAGTTGAGGCGACGGTTTTAGCCCGAAATCCTCCGGTAGTTATAAGTAGTAGTGTTGAGTCGTGGAGTAGAGTTAAGTTAGCGTTAGCTGAATTGAGGCGTTTAGTTTAGTTTAGTTTACGACGTTCTCGGCTTGTTGATGAATTGCCGAGTCGAGGACTAGTAGCGTTTAGTGTTAAGTTAGTTGTAAGTGAGTTGGTGTACGTGCAAGTGCACGAGTTGTTATTTTATTTTGTTAATAAATTTTTGGTACCGTTGTTAAATAAAAATTTATTCATTACAGATCACCTTTCTCTCTCTCCCTGTAGATTATAAGCTCAGCTCTGGTTTCCAGTTCCAGGAACCGAGTTAAAAAATCCTGGTGGCGCCCTAGTTAATTTAGAATCTTTTGTTTATTGTATTGTCTTTTATTTAAATTAATCAGGGGCCAATGAGCGGTAAGTAATATAACCCGTTACACTCTCCATTGTTGACTTCACTGATTTCCTGGATCGACTAACCGAAGATGCGAAGCAATACCATCCAGTAGCGATAGCCGGAGACTTCAACTCCTGGGCAGTTGACTGGAGTAGCAAACATACCAACGCACGAGGGAAAGTACTACTAGAGGCCTTTACTACACTAGATGTAGTTTCGCTCAACAGTGGTGATACGCCGACCTACACCAAAGGTGACGCAAGCTCAATTGTAGACCTCACTTTTGTCAGTGATACCCTTGCTAGAGGCGACTACAACTGGAAAGTGTTGGACATCTACACTGCCAGCGACCATCATGCGATATTCTGGGAAATATCAAACGACCAGAACCTCAAGAGACCAATCAAGCAGTCTAACATCGTTGGTTGGAAGGTTAAATCTTTTGACCCAGAAGCATTGCTAATAGCCCTCGATGGTGATCCGATCAACACTGGATGTGCAGAAGAACAGACTAAGGACCTGATGAGGAGAGTAACACATGCTTGTGATGCCAGTATGCCTCGTAAACGTGGCATAAATTCGAGACCTTCGGCGCATTGGTGGAACGACCACATCAGCGTCCTCCGTAAAGAGTGTCATAAGAAAAGAAGAATCTCTCAGCGCGGCTATCAACGGCCCAACTCAGTGGAGCTGATCGCAGAGTACAAAAAGGCGCGTCGTGAACTGAATAAAGCCATCAAAGAGAGCAAAAGAAGATGCTGGAAAGAGCTTATAAGCTTATATAATACGAGGTGGATAAAGACGTGTGAGGTAGGCCTTATAAGGTGGTTATGACCCACCTAAAAAAACAACAAATGCCATCACCTACGTGTCCTCATCTTCTTCAGAAAATCGTCACTGCACTGTTCCCACAGCAACGCAACTTCGATTACCAGCTGGCGCCAGGCGAACTGGACGACATTCCACCTGTCACTGAAGAAGAACTGCTGGAGGCCTGTAACCGTGTAGGGAATAATAAAGCGCCGGGATTGGACGGAATCCCTAATATAGCCTTGAAAACCATCATAAAGGCAGCTCCAACATTATTCCTAGACGTTTATAATGCATGCCTTAAGGAGGGGACTTTTCCTCGTAAGTGGAAACAGCAACGATTGGTACTGTTACCTAAAGGGAAGAAACCACCAGAAGAACCGTCATCTTACCGACCACTTTGCATGCTAGATACGGCGGGTAAGATATTTAAGCGCATAATTCACCAGAGAATTGAAGCAGTAGTCGACCCACTCCTGGCAGACAATCAGTATGGATTCCGGAAAGGACGATCAACCCTGGACGCAATCAAACTGGTTGTTGATACGGCCAAGGAAGCAATCGCAGGAACCAGATGGAAAGATGGAACGAAGAAGTATTGCCTGGTGGTGACTCTAGACATCAGAAACGCCTTCAACTCCGCCAATTGGGAATGCATCATGCAGGTCCTCCAAGAGAAGAATGTACCAGAATACCTTCTTAAGATCGTAGCAAGCTACTTTGAAAACAGGGTCCTGAAGTATGACACGAAGAACGGTCCGAGGGACTATGATATTACTGGAGGTGTACCACAAGGTTCAGTTATAGGCCCGCTCCTGTGGAATATTATGTATGACGGTCTATTAAGACTAACTCTACCAAGAAACGTCAAACTCGTAGCATATGCAGATGACGTAGCCGTAGTGATCGTTGCCAAACACCTTGACGAGATAAACCATATGTTCGATCTCACATTTGAGTGCGTTAACCGGTGGATGGACGCAGTGAACCCGCAACTGGCGCAATACAAGACTGAGGCAGTGCTTATTACCAGCAGAAAAGTGGTAGAGACCATTAAGCTGAAAGTCGGCGAAGAAGAAATTACATCACAACCTTATATCCGATATTTGGGAGTGATGCTTGATGCCCGACTCAACTTCAAGCAGCAAGTGGAATATGTCAGTGCCAAAGCGTCAGTAGTGAGGGCTAGACTCGCACGACTGATGCCGAACGTCGGAGGCCCAAAGCAGAGCAGGAGGCTATTATTGTCATCAGTAGTCACATCGGTGCTCACTTACGGAATATCCATTTTGGCCGACGCACTAAAGACGCAAGAATCATGGAGAAAGACTGGACCAGTATATCGACTGAGTGCCCTACGAGTAGCTAGCGCCTTTCGCACAATATCAGAGGAAGCAGTGTGTGTTATTTCCGGTACTCTGCCTCTCAGAGTCCTAGCTGAGGAAAGACGGAACCTATATCAACGAAGAAGGTCAACCACACTGAGCCCTGAAGAACTTAGAAGGGAAGAACGGCAGCACAGCATCGCAAGATGGCAACAGGAATGGAATGCTACAGAGAAAGGTCGGTGGACGTACCGTCTCATACCTCGGATTGATGTGTGGTTCAACTGGAGTCACGGTGAGATCAACTATTATTTAACGCAGATGTTATCAGGGCACGGATGTTACCGGAAGTATCTTGTAACGGAGTGATCGTTACCCGTTAAAAGCCCTTTTATCCGCACCCATTATGTTATCGACGGATCACAGAGCGCTGTGATCTGAAGCCCTCGTAGTCATCATAGTTTGACACTTGTGAGTGAGTTCCCAAGGTGGAGGTGTCGGCAGTGAGAGTGGGGAGAGCAGAGGAAGAAAGAAACGCACCGACAAAATTCGGAAGGTTCATTGTGACCGAACAGTCCAGCCGAATAGACACGCAAAATTTACTTAAGATCTGTCCCAGGTAATTATTTTATTTCTCTCGACTTTGTGGAACGAAGCGATAAAAACTTATTAATTAGTGCTTGCTAGGCCGTTCTGTCAGCTTGCATTAGTTAATTTTAGTTTGTAATAAATATTAATGCCGATTTGCTGTTACAGGAGAATAATTGCCGGGGAGGACGTGACGCGACGCGCTGACCAGGTCTTTGCCACCAATTCAAGTAGCTCACCGAGGAGATCTTTGTACCAGCATCGAGACGAGGAGCTCGCAGTTCATCAGAGGAGTGCCCAATTAAAATTATTATAAAAACTCCAGGTACAAATAAAATGTCTCAATAATCTCTCGGTGGTGTGGCATCAGCCAGGCATTGAAGTCGGCTGAAGGTCACCGCCATTTCGCGTTCGGTCACAATCATTAGTTTAAGTATTGCGTCGTAGAATTCACTTAATTATTATATTGGTATTTATTTATTAGAATTTACTCGGAATATTATTTGGGATATTATTTAAAATATTATTTAGAAAATGTTTAAGAATTTATTGAAAATAAGATGCAGAGTTTATTTAAGAATTTAATTAAGAGAAAAGTCCAGAATAAAATTTAGAATAAAGTTAAAAGCAAGTCAGGAATAATTACTAAATAATTAATTAACAAAACCAGGAATTATTTCGGATTGTTAATTTACTACGTAGGCAGAGCTTGGATTGACTTTACCAGGAATAATTTCGATTAGTCAATTTATGACTTTGATGCCATGTAAAACAAATTGTCGTTGATAATCGAGTTTGGTTAAATTCATTTAATTAATTGCATAAAGTAAATTCATTAAAATATTTTAGAGGAGTCTTAGTAAAATCATTTGAAGTAAAATTTATTAAATTCGGAAAAATAATTTATAATAAAAATTTAATTGTTTAAATAAAATCCTTTGCAATAGATTTAGAATCAGTCAAAATTGCAATAAAATTGTTCACATAAAGTTATTAATTGAAAGTAGATTACGAAACTTGTAAAAATTTGTTTGGGAAAAAAAATTACCGAAAATGTGCGACAAAGACGCCAGCCCGAGCGAGAGCGTCAGCCATCTTGTCCCGCGCGAAGCGCTGAGTAGAGGACATTCAAAGTCGAGACTAAAATCGTACTTTGTTGCTAGGCAGAATATAATCCTCTGTTAAAATAAAATAAAATAAATACGAAGTTTTTCGTGCAACACAATAGACGGTAAAATAAAATAACGTAGAGAAAATAAAACTCGATTATTGAAGGACAAAGTAAAGCAGTTTAGTAATACTAATTTACATAAAATCAACTGACAAATTTTAGCTGATAACAAATTAAGTTCTTAATTAAATAAAATTAAATAAAATAATCTGGACAAGATTCTAAATATTTGGAAAACAACTAAATAAATAATTTATTAGATTCGGGTAAAAGAAAATAAAATAACTGATAAATTCTGGTCAAATAAATTAGATAAAGTAAAGTAATTTAGCACAACAACTTATAAAATAAATTAAGTAAATTCAGAAAATTAATTTTGTAACTCTCGGAATTAACCAACACGTTGTTGGCAGATTATTAAGACCTCTGTCAATGGACTTTAACCTATTAATACAAGATACGAAGACCTCTTGATATTAAATATTTGTATTGTTGTATTAAAATTGTTGTATTATTAAGACCACGACATTAAATTAGTTAGTGATTTTAATTTGAATTTAGATTAAGAATTTTATAAATAAATTAGGAACTCGGATTTTGTAATTTGTTGAAGGGATAAATGGATCCAGGCAGTAAGTCGGATTTCAGTTGAATTTGGGAAATAAATTTATAAAATCCGGAGTAATAGTTAGTGGGTTTGGAAATAATACAGTGGGTGGGTTTTAGTGTTAAGTATTGTAGTGTTGCCTAGGGATTCATGGTATCCTCCTCTGCTTCCTGGGCACACTTAGAGTCCTTTGCATAGACGCTCGGGTCGGGGGTGCAATAGGCATAAGTATTTTAAATAATTATTGTGGGTGTGTGTGGAAAATATTATTGCAGTGTTGCCTAGGGATTCATGGTATCCTCCTCTGCTTCCTGGGCACACTTAGAAGCCGTTGTATAGACGCCGGATTTGGGGTACAACGGTAATAAGTTAGAGACCGCGATAGGACGCTCCATAAGAGGATATTGTCGGGATTAAGTTGATTTGATATTTTGTAAGGGGTTTTTATTGTGTATTAAGGGTTGGATAAATAAAATGAGTTGTAAAAATGAATTTCTGATTATAATTTCTGTATCCTTCCTGACAATCTCTACGACCCTGAGTCTTCACTCCTTGTTCTGGGCCAGTTTCTGGATACTGTGGGAAAAATCCAGTGGCTCCTTATATAAATTAAGAGGCGACCAAGAGAGCGGCGGATCCCCGTTTCAATCTTCACCGCTTTAAGCACGATGATACCCCAGAGTGCCCGTCCTGTCCAGGGGTCAATAAAGATGCGTTTTCTTTGTGTGTCCACGTTTCAACCAATAGCGCGATGAGTTAGAGAAGATTCTGAAAAAGAGAACCTAACCAGAGTCAATAGTAGAAGCAATGTTGTCGTCAGAAGCTGCCTGGAACGCCACAAGCACTTTTGCTACAAAAGTGCTTACAGAGTTGCGATCCATTGAGAGAAAAAGAGCGAAAGACAGAATCTAGAAGGAAGAAATAACATCGTAGCCACCAGAAGGAAGAGTGGCAGCTAATTCCTCCCCCCGCGAAGAAATGCCTTACGGCGGTACCATGGGGGATCAGAGGATAGAAGAGACAGGGGTTTAGGGTTTAGTGGGTAGGGGCGTCAGCGTCGAGTTTTAGTATGACGCTGCGTCGATTCGCCACATATCCAGGCCAAACAGCTATGCCTAGAATCCGTAAAAAGGGTTCCCCCCCCTAAGGAAAAAAAAAACACCACACACACACACACACACACACACACACACACACACACACACACACACACACACACACACACACACACACACACACACACACACACACACACACACACACACACACACACACACACACACACACACACACACACACACATACACATACACACACACAAAACGTCAAGATCTGATACACATACAGACATACGGACATCACCACGGAAACATTCGGGGAGACTTCCTAGGACCTCAAAACGTCAACATCCGTTAAAAACTCGATTTTCGAAAAACGGGGTAAAACCAATAACTTCTCGATTTTTTAGCGGGATGTTGAAAATGTTGTGTGAAGTACGCGATTAACTTTGAATTGAAGACTTGAACATAAAACGATAATAAAACTATTAGAGTTCGGAAAGAGTATATCAAATAATAACTATTCAATTTTATTTATTTCAAACACACTTTCTATAAGTTAATTAATCTGACATTACTAATAATCATAAAATGGTATAAGAAATAAAGATTAACATTGATAGTGTGCCCAGCGAAGCGGGCGGGTGGCTGCTAGTTTTACATATAATCTATTGATCTGGAATTAGTGAAAGATGAAACTTGTTTGTTGACCAAATTTAGTGCCCGTGAACTATCCTAGTAACCTGCAGCGTTGAATTTTTATTCGTGTTGCTGATTACCGAAAGTAGCAGTGGAGATAAACTTTGAGTTACAAAATTAATCGGTGTGTTAAAATCAGAGGTCTTCAATCTTCATTCAGAGTTTAACGTTGTTTCGGCCAAAACTTTTTTGTTAGCAAGCTTGATAGAAACTGAAGTTAAGTTAACTGGAGTTGGTACCGATACCAAAAATGTTTATGCTGATTATGTCAATTCATGACCTTGGGTGAATTGGTCGCGCGAATCACCCTCTGCATTGTCCTATTTAGTTTTTCGATCCTAGATTTGAGGTCCTAGGAAGCTGTCCTGACTATTCCTGCGATGGTGTGTGTGTGTGTGTGTAAACTTCTTATAATTTTTGAACGGCTTAACCGATCGGATCGAGATTAGTGGCGATCCATAGCATATCATTGCCCTTGAATTTCGTGAAAATTTGAATTAATGCCGTTCCCTAGATTTTGAGAAATCTTAGAAATAAAATTTTTGAAAAATGATTTTTTCGAAATATCTTTTGAACGGCTTCACTGATCAATCCCAAAAACTAATCTGCTCTTAAACTTGAAAAACCACGTCGATTGCTGCCAGTCCCGTCAAAATTGGTTGATTCGTTCGGGAATTATCAAAAACGAAAAATTTTTAAAAAAGTGTTTTTTTTAAGATAACTTTGACATTTCTTTTTCGATCGTTTTTGATGAAATAAAAGAATTATTAGAGCTCCAAAAAACCACGTCGATCCCCGCCAAGATCGTGACAATCGGTTGATTGGTTCGTAAGTTATCGTTGTCGAAAAAATTCGGAAAAAGTGAATTTTTTTAATTTCTCTAAAATTTTCGGTCTGATCAGTTTGTGTTTAAAAGTTAATCATAGGATTCGAAAAACTGCGTTGAATGCTGCCAACCGCGTGAAAATCGGTTTGTTCATTCGAAAGTAATTGCAGTTTGAAAATTTAAATAATAGTGTTTTATTAAACTTCTATCAGATTCTTGAGCTCGAAGAGCTCAAAAGCTTAAAACAGCTAACTCTTTGAGCTCGAAATAACAGATAAATTATATTTTTCAGCTCCAAGAACTCGAAAACGTCATAAGTGCAATTTTTAGCGCGTAGATATGGAATTAGCGGGAAGTTGCAGGGATGGCCTTTAGGGTCAACCGTTTTCCTAATTTTTTTTATTCTCCTTGTTTTTACGGCACCTTTATTGTAAAAAATAGAACAAAAGAAAAATTAATAATTGATCCAAATTTTTCCAAATTAAATTTATCCAAAATTGTGTATTTGAATTTAATGGTATACGAGCGCAATCTAACGATTTTTTGAAACATTGTTATTTTTTATCAATTAATTACCATCTACCTCCTTTATCTCCTTTTCCTTTTTTCTAAATAATTATTATATTTTGGACTATATCTCTTTTTCCGCTTCACAGCATTATTTCAATTGTAAAAATCCTACCGTACGATGAACTGTGTGACTCAATGAATATAGAATATATAGGAAAATAAGCTTATTCGTTGGCCACTTTGCAGATAAACACACACAAAACCCATAGAAATTTTTTGGCCTATTTGCGAATAGACATACACAAAACCCATGAAAAAAGGGCACAATACGATAACGAGGTTGCCCTTTTTTCATGGGTTGTGTATGTGGGTCATTCCATGTCAAATCGACAAATAGTTGGAATCGACCCCTTTCGATTTGGACAAATTTTAGTCAGAAATTTTCTTTTATCATATAACGAAGTTCTGCCAAAGGAAAAAAAATAAAAAAAATTTTTTCAAAATATATGCAAATTCAAAATTTCGCAATTTTTCCAGTTTTTCAATTTTGTTTTTGTAATATCTCGAACGCTATTATAGATACAGGAATGTCCTTTTGTTTGTTTGAAAGGGGACACTAAGGACTATTGAAAAAAAAATATTTCGGAAAAAAATTTTGAAAAATGCCAAATTTGTCAAATTTTGAATTTTTCAAAATCGTTAAAAATGAAGTTCGCAGTTAATATTTTGGCTCAATTTTTTTTTGTTACATACCTTGTACTGATCTTAAAAGATCCTGAAATTTTTAGAAGGGTGTTTTTATTTTTTTTTTAAATATGAAAAAAGAAAGTTGAAATTAATTTATTATTTAATATTTCCACGTCATGCATTCAATTTTTTAATGATCAAAATTACAATACTATGTATCTGCATAACTTTACTTTAATCAAAAGTTGCAAAAAACTAAAAAAAATTTTTTTTGGAAATTATAAAATTCACATTTTTGTCTGACCAAAATTTGTCCAAATCAAAAGGGGTCGATTCCAATTACTTCTCGATTTGACATGGAATGACCCATGAATCTATTTGCAAATAAGCTAACAAACAAGTTTGTTATCATGTTGTTCCCTTTTCTTATGGTTTTTGTGTGGGTTTATTCGCAAATAGGCCAACAAATAATTTTCTTATTATGTTATGCTCTTTTTTTTAAGGATTTTGAATGTGATTCACTTTAGGCCGTGGTCGAGTCGCGCATGCGCTCTACGACGGGGAGCCGAAAAAATATATTCATGCACTGACATCGAGACACGAGGTGGCAGAAAGTTCGAAAGTCGGTAGTCGCGCTCACTCTATTACTTATGTTTATAAGCCTAACCTTACTTGTGATTGTCATGAATGTATCTGTCTTGTTATGTGTCAATGATTTTAGGTTGAAATTATATTAATTACAGAAAATAAATATTTATTTTAATAAAATGAGACTTGTTATATATTTAAATTACAAAAAAAACGAGAAATATTTTTTATTCTGATAGATATTCTCAAATAAATAAATAAATTAATATTGAACAAATAATTATTTGAAAAAATACTCAAACAGATTTTTTTCGGGCATCATGGCGCGCAGTGCAGGAATCTCAACTTTCTACTCTCGTAGTGTAATATACTAATTGTTATGGTATTTTGTCGTCCAGTTGTGTTCTTACATAGTTATTCTGTCATCCGGTTATTTGATTCGCAGTTATTTTTTCAAGATTATTTTATTCGCCGCTATCTAGTTGGGGGACGGATTTTTTGAAATCTCAAAGTTAATTTTTTAGTTTTTGGAATTGATCGATAAAGTCGTGTAAAAGTTATTGGAAAAAAACCACATCTAAAAAAGATTTTTTTACTTACTTACACTGCCATTTGGGCAGACGCGCTGAAGTTGCAAGAATCATGGAGAAAAGCTGGACCAGTATATCGACTGAGCGCTGTAAGACTAGCCAGTGCATTCCGCACGATATCAGAAGTAGCAGTGTGTGTCATTTCCGGAACTCTGCCGCTCAGAGTTCTAGCTGAGGAAAGACGGAACCTTTACCAACGAAAGAGGTCAACCACACTAAGTGCCGAGGAACTCAGAGCTGAAGAACGGCAGAACAGCATCGCACGATGGCAATCGCAGTGGGACGCCGCGACAACAGGAAGATGGACACACCGTCTCATACCGAAAATCAACGTTTGGATAAACCGGAGTCATGGCGAGGTCAATTACTATCTGACGCAGATGTTGTCAGGACATGGATATTTTCGGACGTATCTTCACCGCTTCAAGCATGATAATTCACCCGAGTGCCCATCCTGCCCAGGAATCAATGAAGACGCCGAGCACGTGTTCTTTGAGTGCCCACGATTTTACCCACAGCAAGATGAGCTGGAGATAATCCTGAAGAAGAAAATCCAACCAGAGACAATAATAGAAGCAATGCTGTCATCAGAGGCTGCCTGAAACGCCGCAAACACGTTTGCAACAGAAGTCCTTATAGACGGGCGTTCCATCGAAAAAAAAAAGAGCAAATGACAACAACTAGAAGAAAGGTAAAATAATACCTTAGTTACCAGAAGGAAGAGCAGTCGCTATATCCTCCCCCCACGAAGTAATGCCTAACCGCGGTTTCCGTGAGGGATTAGAGGAAAGAGGAAAGGGGTTTAGGGTTTAGCGGGTAGGGGCGCTAGCGTCGAGTTTTAGTATGACGCTGCGTCGAGTCGCCACATATCCAGGCCAAAAAACTACGCCTAGAATCCGTAAAAAGGATCCCCCCCCCTAATGGGAAAAACACACACACACACACACACACACACAC
>CAJNRD030001122.1:9903258-9919181 GCA_905319865.3 Cotesia congregata
AATTCTAGCAGAGGAAAGACGGGCCCTTTACTAACGAAAAAGGTCAACTGCACTGAGTCCTGAAGAACTTAGAATTGAAGAACGGCAGAATAGCATAGGCCGATGGCAATTACAATGGGATGCTGCAGAGAAGGGTAGGTGGACGCACCGTCTCATACCTTGGATCGACATTTGGCTTAACCGGAATCACGGTGAGGTCAATTACTATCTTATGTTGCAGATGTTGTCGGGACATGGGTGTTTCCGAGAGTATCTACCCCGCTTCAAGCACGATGACTCTTCAGTGTGCCCGACCTGCCAAGGAGTTGCTGAAGATGCGGAGCAGGTCTTCTTTGTATGTCCTCGTTTCGAGCCACAGCGTGAAGAGCTGGAGAGGATCCTGAACCAGAGATTGCAACCGGATTCACTAGTGGAATCAATGTTGTCATCAGAAGCTGCCTGGAATGCTACCAACACGTTTGCAACAGAAGTCCTTATAGACTTGCGTTCCATCGAAAGAAGAAGAGCAAATAGCAGAGTATAGAAGGAAGGTAGTTAACACCTTAGCCATCAGAAGGAAGAGCAGTAGCTAGATCCTCCCTTCACGAAGTAATGCCTTACGGCGGTTTCCATGAGGGATTAGAGGAAAGAGGAAAGGGGTTTAGGGTTTAGTGGGTAGGGGCGTTAGTGTCGAGTTTTAGTACGACGCTTCGTCGAGTCGCCACATATCCAGGCCAATAACTATGCCTAGAATCCGTAAAAAGGATTCCCCCCCCCCTGAAGGAAAAAAAAAAAACCACGTTTGCAACAGAAGTCCTCAAAGACTTGCGTTCCACCGAAAGAAGGAGAACAAATAGCAGAAGATAGAAGGAAGGTAGTTAACACCTTAGCCACCAGAAGGAAGAGCAGTAGCTAGATCCTCCCCTCACGAAGTAATGCCTGACGGCGGTTTCCATGAGGGATTAGAGGAAAGAGGAAAGGGGTTTAGGGTTTAGTGGGTAGGGGCGTTAGCGTCGAGTTTTAGTATGACGCTGCGTCGAGTCGCCACATATCCAGGCCAACAACTATGCCTAGAATCCGTAAAAAGGATTCCCCCCCCTAAAGGAAAAAAAAAAAAAAACAACACACACACACACACACACACACACACACACACACACACATAGTGACAACCTCGCGGGGATAGTCAGGGAAGCTTCCTGTAACCTTAAAACGTCGAGATCTGATGAAAACTCGATTTTTGCAAAACGGGGTAAAACCAATAACTTCCCGATTTTTGAAAATCTTCGATTTTCTTAGCGGGAAGTCAACAACAAAGGAATTGAAAGAAAATGCCTGTCTTTTGTTCTTATTGCCGGGAAAAAATGTATATAAAAGCAAATCGTAAAAAAAATGAGCAAGGGTTGATAAAATTCAAGATATAAGTAGCCTATAATGGAATAAAATACCATCTATGGAAAATTTCGCGTCGAATTGTCGCAGCCCCATCACGATAGATTTAGTAGTTTTGACGTAATTGAGCGTCAAAGGAACACTATTTTCATATCATTCATTATACATATATAGTTAACCAAGTTCTTGTCATCCGAATAGTGCCTATAATTCTAAACCAGTTTTTATTATAATTTGGTGTACGTATTCAGTGGGTAATTACTTTGAACGAGATAAATGATGATAAATATCGATTGAATTTCGAAATGACAGCCACCTAAAATTTTCGAAATCATGAAAATCGCGATTTCCACGGTTTTCTTGGGATATTATTTTTGATTGAGAAGAGATAGCTTATTTCTGGCAATTTCATGTTAAAGCTTATAAATTTTTCTTCTATTTGACCTGCAAAATTGTCATTTTTTTGCCCTCAGGGCGAAAAGTGGCAACTTTCGTCCCGCTGCGCTAAACAAAGTTGCCGCTTTCCGCCTTCGTCGGACAAAAAAATAGTATACAGCCCTTAGGAAGTAAAAAAAGAAAACCTTCCCTGTTTAAAAATATTGATTGAAAAGAATTAAAAATGATAAAATTCGAATTCTTTTTAATAATTTCAATTCTTTTGTTTGTATATATAGATATACAATATTCATGGAGTGGCCGCTTTTCAATTCTTTTCAATCAGTATTTTTAACCAGGGTTAGATCACATGTTTGTTGACCTCGGCTTCGCCTCGACCAACGATTACATGTGATCTCAGGTTTTCTTATTTTCCTTTCCAAGAGATGTAATATACTATTTCAATCATTTTTAGTAATTTTACAGCGGTTGAAACCTACTTTGAATCAATTTCACGTAGGGTAAACGCAACTTAAGTGTGCCGCAGCACTTAAAATTCATAGTCGATCTTCATATAGAATGAATATGCGTTCCCGGGAAAAAATGATTAGGACTGATCAGACCTGTTCATATCTGATCAGGCCTGTTCATGTATGATCAGGCCTGATCAGACCTGTTCATGTCTGAACCGTTAAATACGCTCAGACCTGATCAGACCTGTCCATGCCTGTACTTGTCTGAACCGTTAAATACGCTCAGACCTGATCAAGCCTGCTCATGTCTGTTCATGCCTGTTCATGTCTGAAGCATTAAATACGCTCAGACCTGATCAGATCTGATCAAGCCTGTCCATGCCTGTTCATGTCTGAACCGTTAAATACGCGCTCAGACCTGATAAAGCCTGTTCATTTCTGTTCATGTCTGAAGCATTAAATACGCTCAGACCTGATCAGATCTGATCAGACCTGTCCATGTCTGATCATGTCTGATCTAAGCCTAAAATAAATAAGAATTAAAACTCCATATATCAGCTGACAAGAACTGTTCATGCATGATTTGCCCTCTTAAATGATATTTTAAGTCTGGAAGAAAAATTTTATCGAACTATAGACTGCAGTTCTATTTTTAAAATTAATTTGTTCCGTATGACGTATCAGTTTCTATCCCCTTATAAATTTCAAATGTACAACTTTCATCAAAAATTTCGGCTTATATAAGCATGAACTTTTTAATTTTCCATGCCAAAACGATAATTTTTAACGATGAATTTTGACGCAATGACATAAAATTTTTTACTGTGTTTCATTGAATACGCGAAAAATAAGATTATTTAGTAAAAGTTTGAGTTTGATAGCGTGAAAATACTAAAATATATCAGTTGATATCGATAGGCGATAAGTCCTTTCAAGGTGTCTGTTATTATCTTAAGCCGCGCCTTGGTCCATTGCAGTAGTGTCAAAGGCTGCTAAATTGTAGAACACACAAATAATTCTTCATTTCCTATACGTTTTAATTAAAAAAAAACTTCAATTTTAAAAGAAAACAATAAAATTATAATTAAGAAATAAATCTTGAAGAAATTTTTTTTTTACTTTACATAGAACCATATGTTAATAGAGCGAAAAAACTACATAGCCGTCCCAAATAAATCACTCTAATATATATAATTAATTATTACTAATTAATAAATTAAGTATAGAACTCCGTTAACTATAAGGATAAGTCATGTATAAAATTTAAATTACTTAAAGTAGTTTGAAAAGTACACTAGAGTCAAGATAAGTCATTGGGTCAACAGGTAAAGTATCAGTCTGAAGAGCCCAACGTACATGGTTCGAATCCCCGTCAGCATCAATCTTTTTTTTTTTTTATGGACCTGATCGAGTCAGACATGAACAGATCTGATCAGACATGAACATGCCTGGCCAGGTCTGATCAGACCCGGTCATTTTTCATATCTGATCAGACCCGAAGACTCATGTCTGTTCATATCTGATCATTTTTTCCCGGGTTATCAGTGTTTGTGAAGAATATAAGTTAATTAATTCATCTTATATTTGCTACAAACTCTTCCTTTGCTACCTTCCATCTCAAATGTGGCCGAATGGCGCTTTTTAGTAGATATAGAAATCTAACTATTGCATTGGTCCTCATGACGGAACTTTTGAAAATTTCTTTAAGATAAAGAAAAATAGATTGAGTACATTTTTGAAGCTTATATCTGTGATATTTTAATTTTTTAATTATTTTTACCTTTCCATGATTACTCGTTTAGTTTTAAAAGTATATCATATAGTAGATATCCAAGTTTTACCTTGGCACTAAGGCATAATAATTTTTAATCATACAACAGTGAAATGTAATAGAAAAATGAAATCAATTATCAATTTATTCTAAAAAACAATTGCTTACATCAATTTTTTGATAAATTAAATAACTTTAATCAAAACATTTTTACAGTTCATTCATATGCGCTATATATAAATATTTAATATAACCTCAAAAAGAAACATTAATGAATGAATGGAATCAATATAAATTTTGTATTGTATTCTAATTATGCACTTCACTAACTTCAAGATTCAAATCATTATCTCAAAAATATTTAAATTGGTGATTGTAGTTCTTGTAATAGTTTTATTAGAAACTATGGAATGTTTAGCATAATTACAATATGACCGAATTATTCGGTTATTGTAATAAAAGTTCACTAAATTCAACAGGCAATTTAAAATAAAAAACAAAAATAAATAAATGAATGACATGATAAATTAAAAAAGTTCAATTATCAGTAATTCATATTAATAATTAATTAAATAAATAGTAACAATACGAATTTTAATTAATTACAAACTGTTTGAATAATTGATTATTTTAATACTATTATTCTTGTATTCTTGCTGATGTAAAAGTTATTCCGCTGCATCAATCAGTTGTACATAAAAAGTCTAATAAAAAGTCATAATTTATTATTAACAAAAAAATCAAAAACTTAACATTCGCACCTTATCCTATGCATTCAACAGTATTAAAAATTTTGCGCCTGCACATTATCGTCATTTAAAACACATTATAACGATGCACTGTTATCAGCTCATTATAAATGCATTCTTTTCATCATTTGACACAGCTATATTTTTTCATTTATTAATTAATACTCTTAAATCTGAATAGTGGACAGATGTGAAAGTCTATTCTAATATTTTCTGAGGTATCGCATCATGTTTTAATTGTTTATTAACAAATTTTTAAAGATAATTTTTTTTTTTATAATTCATAACCGATTGTAGCTATTTTACATGTTTCGAAATCGATGATGTAAAATTAATTATTTGGTTTAAAATAGCCAAGAATGTTTTTTTTTTCGTTATCTTAAAAATGCTGTAAAGAATAATTTTTCCTAATCAGAAAAATATTCTAAAAAATTATGGTCTACGATATAACTATCTTAACAAAAAACACTATATATTTTAACTTGATACAATATCTTATAAAAAGTTATTAAACAAAGTAAAAGATAGATATGTGTATCACAAAGCCGGTGTTACTACTTTACAATTAACTCAGTACATTGTTTAATAAACAATATAAACCCTTTGATATTAAAAAAATGAATCGAAAAATATAATTCCTATTGATTTTATAATAATTTTTTTGAAATATCCAATTATTCTTTTAAGAAATGTACCTTACGATGAAACGGTAATTTAATAACTGCTAGCTGGATTTGCTAGATGTTACAATGCATCGTCGATGTTTACCATGTTGTTTGGGATGAGAATAGTTCTAGCTGCTTGTTGAGGCAATTGGGCTAACAGGACTTAAAGGACTTCGTGTTGAATCTCTGAGGCAGCCAGTCAATGTTACTATTAATTTTCTACTGCCAGCGTTATTTCTATGTTCACAAAACCATATGCCTTGCCACGTACCCAAAGCCAATTTTCCATCAGTGATAGGAATACTTAATGAAGAACCCAGAAAGCAAGCTTTTACATGTGCTGGCTAGAAAATAAAATTGTTGCTTAATAAAACTACAAATTATATACGTGTATATGTTATGAAATAATTAGAATTATTTATTATTCTCGTATCAAACCGAATATATTCACAGTATCATGTAACATTAGAATAATGAAAAATAACTTGATAATAATTATTTCTTTTACTAAACAATAGATCGTACAACCTTCTACTCCGACACTCTAAAGCCTTCTATCATTGTCGTTTTTTAAGCGTGGGAATTTTTCGAAAGGGGGTGATATCTTGACGTAACTTTTTAAAATTTTTCGAACGACCGATTTGAAGAATCTTCTCACTCTTTGAGTATCAAAAACTGCGTCAAATACAACAGAAAACATAGATTTATTCATATGTTATGAATATCTTTGAGTTAAAAAAACAATTAATATTTAGGTTTTTAGATTTTAGGTAAATTATTGTGAAACTATCGGTACTGGTATTTTAATTGTTTGAATATCTTGCTCTTTTAAAAGACCTGAATTTTATTATTCATATCGATTTTAATTATTATCCTCGTAATCACCACTATCACTGGTTGACAATTCTAATAACCATAAGATATAATATCAAAAATTATTTTTTATTAATACTGTATATATTTAATTCCTCTCATAACTTTTGTAATATCAACGTGTACAAAGCCGCTTGGCGTTTAAAATTTAATAAATAAATAAAATAAAATATCTTATTTGTAACATTTTGTTGTTGCCAGATAAAGACGTGCAATACCATAAATTTCTCAAAGAAGCTTTGACTTTAACAAATTTTGGGAAAAAATATAATGAATTTGTAACAGGGTAATATTACCCTTAATCGATAAATCGCCAGAGATCGATAACTTTTCGACTAGCACTGGTGCGCATCGATCTTCGGGCCTAGAGAGAAAGTAGGAGGGGGGTATTTTGGGGGTCGTTATATGGATGAGCCATGCGTTGTGTCGGGAGAAGTAGTGAAGTACTCAAACTAGTAACATCCAAAAGTCCAAGAAGGAAGCCCGGGAATTCTTCAAGCCAAATTAACACCAGGTATTAGGACTTTGATATTGATGAGCCGCGGGGCCAAATACTCGGCTCATCAAAATTACTACTTCTCATTTCCATTAATTGTTTTGAGTAATTCAATTGTTCAGTAATAATTTATTTATTAATAATTACACAATTAATTGCTAGTAATTCAACAATTCGTTAAATTCATTTTGATTCGTTAGTTGCTGTGAGCATTCTTCTTGGGGGTTTATACCCGAGGAATGTTCAAGACCTTGCGGTGTTATTTGTCGTGAGAAATTAATTATTAATTTGCTCGAGTAATAATTTTTAACATCTAAGAGATCGGTTTAGTTGCATTTATTTTTATTGATAAATTAAAACCGGATTATCAAACATCGAGAAAATTCCAACTGTCTGCTCACCGACTAGTCAAGCGTCGGTCGCATTACAACGCAATAACGTATACCCGAGGTCAAAGCTTTGTTACGCACTTACGAATGTCGGCGTCCATTTTGAGTGCCTAAATTCCTGGCAATTATATGACGCAGTAATTTATAAATTTAACAACTGAATTTGTTATTATTAAAATTACAACAATTGAATTATCATTATTGATATTATTTATTGGAAATCAATTTTAATTATTGAAAATTATTTAGTGAAATTACGGCGCAATTTAAGATTTATATACCCGGCGTGGATAATTTTCCGTAATTAATTTTTACATTAAGATACATTAATTGTTAATTAATTATTTATTCGGAAAATTCCACGCGGTTAATTTTATATTGAATTTAACTTTGGGAAAATAAATTTAATAATTTCAATTTCATCATCTTGCCAAAATTCCTTAGAATTTAATTTAACAAACGTGGATATTAAGTCCGGGAATTTATAATAAGTTAAAATAAATTGATGAAATTCTATAAGAATATTTTATATCGTTAATAGTTAATTTACGAGTAAAAATTGGAATAAATTGTCCATCCTATGTTCCGGAAATTTATTAAGCGTTGAGTATTAAACTCGTGGTAAATTTGGAATAAGTTTAGGCGTCGGTTTTAGTCCGGAATTTTTAAGAAGTAAATTATTAGTCGTGGAAATAATTTATAATTTTAATTGTTAGCTAATGACTGAATAATTAGGGGGAAATTAATGTAGTTAATTTTGGAAGTAAATTCTGTGATATTGTCCCATAATAAAATTGAGATGAAATGTATGTGGCATCAAACTATTCGTAACGTGATTGGTCGAATATATCATAAGCATGAAAATATTTGCAAACTCTATAGTCAAGCGCGCGCTTGCGCGCGAAAATTTGAATTCTAGTTATAAATAAAAGTAAAGTAAAATCAGTGTGTGTGTGACGCGTGGGTTATGTGTGTGAAGATCGCGTGGGTTATGTGTGCGTGTGTGTGAACAGCGTCCCCTCACATACGACAGTCTCTGTGTGAGGTGCTTCGCTGGCTACTTAGAGCGTGAGGGTCCGGTGGACAGCGCGATTTAGTTAGAAACTGCAGTATAGACGCTCCGTATGAGGGTACTGCAGGATTAAGACTTTTGATATTTTGTAAGGGGTATGAGTGTAAACGATCTCTACTTGTTGATGATTTGCCGAGTAGAGTAACAAATTTTTGTCGTGCGTGGACGCCGGGAGGGTCACGTGCTAGACAACAAATCCACCGAGGATACGTCGGGTGGTTAGTGGGTTGAGTCGTGGAGTTAGTTAGTTAAGTTACTGCGTTCTCTACTTGTTGATGAATTGCCGGGTAGAGGACTAGCAGTGTTGTTGAGGCGTTAGTTAGTTAAGTTACTACGTTCTCTGCTTGTTGATGTTTTGCCGAGCCGAGAACTAGTAGGGTTTAGTGTTAAGTTAGTTTTAAGTGAGTTAGTGTATGTGCGAGTGCACGAGTTGTTAAATTGTTTTGTTAAATAAATTTTGGATCCTTTGTTAAATAAAAATTTATTTATTTCAGATCACCTTCCTCCACTCTCTCTCCCTGTAGATTAAGCTCTCAGCTCTGGTTCCGGTTCCAGAAACCGTGTTACAAAATCCTGGTGGCGCCCTTTTTTTTATTAATTTAGAGTTATTTTGTTAGTTTATTATTTTTCAATTAATTTAATTAAGGGGCTAAATGAACAGTAAACAATCCCGTTACAAATTATAAAATTAAGTAATTAGAAAATATAAGTTAAAGTGGCGGAGGGGGGGGGGCTTCACCCACAACCCCCTTCCGGATTTCGCCTCTGGGCTCTATATTGTCCCTAATATGGATATTAAACTCATTGGATATATTTTATGGAGATTTTCGCCATTATTCCCTTGGATATTTTGACCGATTGATGATTCCTAGCATTCCAATAATAAATATCACAAATTAATTATTAAATTCACGATCTTACTATTTGAAATAGTATTAATTATCCATTGATTAATACCCTAAATTGACAATGTCTGCAGATGCATGCAGATCACTATTCCGGAAAATTAAATAACCGTATAAGGATCATAAATTTATATTCGTGTATGGATTAAAACAAAAAATAGAAGTAATGTCTATTTTCACAGGCTACCAGGGAGTACTGCAATCTCTACAATAAAGCTTCAATAATATCGACAAAAAAAATTAATATAAATATTACAAATCTAAGAGTGGGGCATACCAAAAAAATTTCTTATTATATCGATAAAGATATTTAAAAGAAATGCTTAAAATATCGAAGTCCAATGAAAACGTCTTATGGGATATTAGAATGTGCACATTCTAATGCAATGTTCATGTTACAATCATAAAAGAAAAACATGTATTTTCAATATTACACGTAAATCTTGGAAGTACCATATAAAATTACACTTAACCCTTTAGCGCTTAGTCTTGAAATCAAATTCTTTATTGTAACAAGTGCGGTAGGGATGTACATAAAAATATAAAAATTAACAGAAATTCGATATCAACCCATTTTTCAGCTACAACACTGTCAATGTCTGTCAATAAATGGGATTACAATCAGTGAAAAGGTACTGACGGTAACACTATTATTTTTGCGTTTTACTTACATAACACTAACTCGCGGTGCGTTAACAATTGTGATTCGCGCCCTCCCGACTTATCACACACGGAGATATTTTAAGACTCCCAGACGCTAAAGAGTTAAATTACATTATTGATGTATATAATAGTGTAAAAAATTTGAAATCATTTCATAATCTGTAACATACATTTAATAGAAATAAAATACCATGTGTTATCCAAAAATTATTTATAGATAAAGCTGTAAAAATTATTTTCCATATTTTAATTTTAACGAATATTAAAAGCTGTGGAATGATAAGGAAAAATTATTAGAAAATTAATCCAGATAATGTAAATGAAACTTCATAGGACCAAAAAGCTTTCCCAAACACCCTTAATTCTAGCTTAATGAGCCAATCTTCAGATAAGTGCAATACTATCCGAAAAGAACTCAGTACTGTGCCGAGAAATCTCAATTGTGTGACGACGTCAGACACCAGCACACGACTGAGTTACTCTTATCTCTGCACACTACTCAGTCGTGTGTAGACAGTAACCAGTCGTTTGCTGCATAATGTTCGCTGTTCTCCTAAAACACCTAACCTATAACGTCATCAATACATTACTGACTACTGTTCAAAATATCAACCAATGATGTTTCAATTTATCGTAAATCTACTAGGAAAGAGTGGAGTCACACTTACCATCTAAGAAATAAGCCTTAAAATTTATTAAAATTACTTCTATGGAATAACGGAAAGGAAATTATCTTATGCATCGAAATCTGAATTTACAAATTCAAAAATCGAAAGATAAAACGGAATAAAATTATTTTAAGAATAACTAATAAAATTATGAGTTTAACCGGAGTGACTCAATGTGTCGGGTCACGCCGGTCATAATTAATTATATTTTGAAAAATAAAAAAAAAATTGTATTGTTGGAACTTGATAACAATTTTAACTTTGTTGTTAAACAAAAATCGTAGAAGTAAAGAAAAATGAAAAATTAACAGTTAGTAACATTTGACTTCTTTTTTTCTTTTAGATTTTTATGTTATTAGGCGTGTCGTCAGTTGGGGACACTCTATTTTTTACATTTTATTTGAGTTTTTCAAGAGATTCATTAGTTTTTAGAATTTATTCTTCAACGTTATCAGACGATTCAATGTTTTTTATATTTTTAGTCGACTTTGTTTGGATTTTTTTTTTTCACTATCAATTTAATTTTTTTCATCGTCCAATTGTTGTTTCATAAGAGAGTTAGTTGAGATGATAGATTTTTGTTTACGTTTATTAGATTTTTTTAGAAACAGTAATGTTTAAGCATTGTTCCTATCATAACGATTTATAAAATCTTCAGTCAACATTTTTTTATTAGACTCAGTGAAAAAATGTTAGATTTTCATTGTCCAGTTTTAAGAAACTTTGTACCAGTTTAACTGGAGTAGCAAAATCAAGAATGTCTCTATCAATTGTATGGAAACAGAAGAGTTAGTTTTTAAAATTTCGATTTCTTCGGGTGGCACTGTTAAAATAGGAATATTTCTAATTTCAATTGTTTTTACATTGCTGGCTTGTAAATTTGAAATGTTACTAGTGTTGAGAGTTAAAGTTTCTATTAAAAAATTATTCTTCATGTTGATAGCTTCTTTCAATGTGACTGAAATCTTCTTCGTTAAAAGCTGGGATGCAGTTCATACTGATAGCTTGAGGCTTACAAATGGAAATTTTACGATCTCTAATGAACTTATAGAACCATTCCTTTTCTGTATATATTTTTAACATACTGGTAAGCGATACGTAATTCTTTTGATGGTGTAAGACCATTATGTAGCTTCGTCATTTCTTTCAACTGCTCTACCACAGCCTTTTCTTGGGTAGCAGTAAAGGTTGTTTTGCCTCCAATATCTGGTCGTGACAAATTAGGTTTTTTAGACGTTCTTGTAACGTGTGAATCGGGATCTTGTATGATTCAGATGTTTTTGGATTGGCATATCATATTTTATAGCCCTCATATCAGTAACGAGAGTTTCGGTCGTGCGGTTTTCTCTTTCAGTTTTCCAGATTCGTTTACGAGATATCTATAATTTATTTATTTAATTAAATTTATTTATAAAAATAGAAATATTGAAAATTATATTATGTGAATGTTTTGAATTTTGAATTTGAAATTTTAAGAAAACTTACCTCAATAAATTAATCATTATGAATTTTATAACTAATAATAAAAAATATTATTTAGTTCCATTTAATAAACACGTCAATTGTCAGTTGAAAAACAATTGATGAAATTAATCGGTATGATTCTAACTGATATTCGAGAAGATGGACTTTATTTAAGAAAAACTGGTTGATACTTACGTTATAATAAAAATTACAAGAAATGGAGAAATGTTTGTTGATTAGATACATATCAATTATATACTTTTTTCTTACAATAAAATGTATTCAAAACCTTACGATAATGATAGCGATTTATAGATCAAATGTCAATCAATTACTTAATTATTAATCATTTTTATTAAATAACTTATGTTTAAATTTTAAAATAATTAATTACTCGTAATTAAATCAGAGCAAAAAATAAAATTAAATAAAAAATTTAATGTATGATAGATTTTTTGAAATTTTCGAGACCGAGTTCACAATCCTTTACTATAAGTTTTATTTTCTCCGTGTAGACAAATCAGTTAAATAACGAGGGGATTTTGGAATATATTTTTTTTTTATCTTCAATTATACTTCTTTCTTATAATTTTAATCAAAAATAAGTTCATTGTATTGTACTTGAATAAAAATATTGAAGCTATAGCATATTATTAGAAAAATAGAACTTTTTTATAAAGTTACGTCACAGGAGACTGATCAAAATTAAGATTTTAATCCATATATCGATTTTTTTGTTAATTTTTTTAAACGTGGGATATGCCTAAACAAGAAATGACTTTTCTTTAAATACTTTAGTAACGATATATGTAATGTTATAAATATAGAGACTTGTATAGGACTAATTTCTCTGTAGAATTATAATAAAATTTGTTTTTGCTTAAGTTATCATGAATTGTTTACTCAACAGCAACACACAATTTTTAATGATTAATGTTTTGATTAAAAATTCCAATGGGGCACAAAAAAAATTCAATTAAAAACTGTTTTTCAATTTAGTTTCATTGAATTTTAACTATTTTCATTCAATTATGCCTTTCAGTATGTTTATTCTGCAGAAATTTTCGTTATTTTTCTGCGTTAACCCTATAGCTGCAGTACAATTAAATTATTGATACGAAGTTTACACAGAAAAAAACAATACACATTCAAATAATAATTATAAATGTATCTATAAGGTAAAAGACCCAGTTATTGACACTGGCCTAGTTATTGACACTTGCAATTTTATTTTAATTAAATAAAACAAATCGACTTTGATAAATTAATAAATATAATTTTTGAATTATGAATTTTAAGATAATTGGTTTTTTGAAAACATTTTATTTGTTTAATTAGAATAAAATTGCAAGTGTCAATCAACCAGGCCAGTATCAATAACTGGGTCTTTTACCTTCTATTTGTACACAGAAAAAAAATTTGTGGCTTTAGAATAAATATTCTTGACACAAGAGCATAATAGAAAAGAGAATTAGTATTTTGAATGAAATAAAATGTTCTTGTCTAAAGAATAATTATACTTTGGACACAGCTATATCAACCTTATCTGCAAGGTTTCTTGGTTCAAGTAAACCTTTTTTTTTTTTGTGTAGCTTAAAAGTATATTTACCAAATGTAATGCTCATATAAATGTCTAAGAGCTTACCATATCATCAGGACCTTCACAACTATGCCTGTATGGCATTTCTTCAGGAATGATTTTATTTAACATCATTTCCATGTCATCCCTCACATCAGGATCCCAACTTTCGTTAAGTGCAAGACTTGCCGAAGTATGAAGAACTACAATTAAAACAGATAAATTGTAAATTATATAGTTTTAACTATATATATTATTTAAATTTTTTTATTGAGTTACTTTGAATATGACATAGACCAATTGAAAATTGGCTAAGTTCTGGAATTTGTCTTAATATTTCTTCTGTTACAAGATGAACACCTCGATGCTGAGGCCGAAGATTTATTTTTCTTTGGAACCAAGCGGAGCCTGTTTGTATACCTATATTCGATGAGGCCATTATAAACAAATGGCTCGAAAATTTATAACGTCAATTATCCTGATGACGAAAACTCACTGAAGTATTTATAAAACGATTGACTTATTTATTCGGTAGAATAAAAGAACAATATAGTTGACGTATATTTTTTAGTATAACAAGTTTATAATGTTACTTAAAAGTAACAAGGGCGGCAATAAAAATTATAAACACAGTGATGATATAAAAACACTCCATTAAACCGCAACCAAAATATTATTTGTCAACGATAAAATTTATCAGTTGTGAACGTAATAATTCATTTTTTCGAGATAATATTTATTAAGCTAAATTTGAAATTTTTAATCTAGCAATGAATAATAAAATATAACCTGACCACAAAGAACTATTCAAAAAGGTTAAGACTGACGGCAACTTACAATATTAAATACATAATCATAGACCATGAATTTACAAATCAAAGATAAATGAAATGACTAGTAACATAAAGAAGTATTTTAGGGTTTCATACAGGAAAATTTTTATTGTGTATATGCTCGTCGTCATAAATACTTATATACTCATTGTAAAAAAAGTAATCAGCTCATTTTAGCAAAAAATACTATTGCAATATTCCATAAGATGTCTCACCGACTGCAACGAATTAGGACCTGTCCCCTAATTTTCAGTTTTCTTAGAGGAAGGAAATTTATCTCGGGAAGAGGTCGATTACCTACAGACCAATGAGTTAGATTACCGGTGACTTAGATTCCGATTACCTAGATTTCCATAACCCAGAATCCGATTACCCAAATTATCAATGACGTAGAATTCCTATGGGGTAGATTACCGATTACCTAGAATCCCGATTACTTAGAATCCGATTGCCTAGAAATTTGATTGGATATAATTCCGATTACACTGAAATCCGATTGCCTATAATTCTGATAACACAATCCCTATCGCATAGATTTCTTATACCTTGACAAAAAAAAGTTAATCTGGATAGATGGCGCCATATGTAACAAAACTTTCATTTCATTTATGGAGGGTAGAGGTAAGGAGAACCGTCTCATAGGGGGAAAGTTGAAAAAGTGTCCAGCTGTATGCTGAGAATAAAGTTTCCATTACCTACCAGAATAGCGCTGGCGTTCGAGTAGTTTCAATATGAACATAGCTGTTATAAATGGAGTGAAGTTTGCTCAGTTCAAATATTTAAAAATTTTAATGACTCGAGTAGTTAGTAAAATGCTAGTATACAAAACCTCAACTATTTACGTAGTCTAAAAAATGTTTTAGTAAATATAAACAAAATACTGCAGAGAGAAAGCGTAATTTTATTAATGTGAATTTTTTAAATAATTATCAGTGATTTTATTGTGGTGATAGTTATTAAACGATATAAAATAATGGGAAAAAGTTGTATTGTGAAAAGTTGTCCTAGTGGACGCAAACTAAAAACTACAAAAAACGATTCGTCTCAGCGTCTGTCTTTTTCCAACCTTCTGTACGTTGAGTAATTTACTTTGAATTATTTATTTATTTTACGACACCCTGATTAAAAAATCAAATTTAAAACAATTCAATCTATGCAATGTGTATATTTAAATAGTATTTAACTCGAAAAATTTTTATTTCAAATTGTTTTTTACTCATTTCAAATGAGATTTATTAATCAGGGTTTAACGCTTCTTTAATGTTCAATCAACACATTTATATTTTAGTATTATATAAATTTATATTCACAGACACCGGCAAGATTAGACAAGTGGCAAAAGTGTTTGGGTATTAAATTAAAAGCCACTAATAATATTTGCCATCTTCATTTTAAAGAAGAACATATAAAATTGTACGACAAGTTTATCATTAATGGAGAGGTCAAGATTTTTCAAACAGTGAAAAAAAAGCTAAAACCTGAAGCAGGAATTCCAGGTACAATATAAAGTAATGGTATGTCCTGTAAAGCACAGAAGATTATTATAAATAATGTTATTGGTGTTACAGACCCCTTAT
>CAJNRD030001122.1:9942505-9960472 GCA_905319865.3 Cotesia congregata
CGTGTGTGTGTGTGTGTGTGTGTGTGTGTGTGTGTGTGTGTGTGTGTGTGTGTGTGTGTGTGTGTGTGTATGTATGTGTGTGGGTGTGTAAGTAAGTAAGTAAGTATGTGAATTGCTTATAACTTGAACGGTTGAACCGCGATTTCATCGCGGTTGGTGCCATTCAAAAAGGCTTCGACAAACTTAGATTCCCTGTTAATTGAAATCGATTCGGACCGATAGATTTTGAGAAATTTTGAAAAATCTCAAAAAAATCATTTTTGAAAGTGGTTTTTTTGGAATATCTTTTAACCGGCTCGATCGATCCACTTCAAAAACTAATCCGCCCTTAAGCTTGAAAAACCACGCTGATCGGTGCTAATCCGGTCAAAATCGGTTGATTCGTTCGAGAGATAGCGTGAACGAAAGGAAACCAAAAAAAGTGTTTTCTTCACATAACCGATATTTCTTTTCGGATCGTTTTTGATGAAATAAAATAATTTTTAGAGCTCAAAAAACCGCGTTGATCGCCGCCAAGAACGTAATAATCGGTTGATTGGTTCGAGAGATATCCTCGACGAAATATTTGGAAATAAGGATTTTTTCAACATAACTCCGACATTTTTTGGAATAACTTTCAAACAGCTCTACCGATCGATTCCAAAAACTAATCAGCTCTTAACATCAAAAAACCACGTCGATTGCCACCAAGCTGGTCAAAATCGGTTGATTCGTTCGAGAGATATCGTGAACGAAAGAAAACCGAAAAAAGTGTTTTTTCGGGATTACTCCGAAATTTTCGGATCAATTAAAACCTGAAAATAACTTATGAGGATGATAAAACTGCGTCAAATGACGCCAACCGCGTGAAAATTGGTTGATCCATTCAAAAGTTATTGCGGTTTGAAAATTCCAAAAATAGTGTTCTATGAAGCTTCTATCAGACTTTTGAGCTGGGAGAGCTCAAATGCATTGAAATATTATTTCTTTGAATTCAGCGAGCTCAAAATATCACATAAATTATATTTTGAGCTTAAAAATCTCAAAAATGTCATAAGTACAATTTTAAGCGCCCAGGAATGAAATTAGTGGGAAGTTGCACGGATGGCCAGCGTGAACCGTTTTTCTAATTTTTTTTTCTTGAGTTTTACGTGCTTTTTTTACTTCAACAATGACTATATAATCGATGTTAGGATTTAAAAATTGAAAAAACAATTAAAACAATGGCTAAAATAAAAAACAAAAAAAATGTTCTTGTAGTTATAAGCAAGTTTTCACAAGTTTATCATGAACATAATGATTTTTTTACTAGTCGACAAATTTAAGTTTTTATATACAAGCCTGCAAACACCCTCTAAAAATGTAGAGATTTTGTTTATTTTTTCAAAACTTAAAAGAGCATTTTTAAAAAAAAATTTCTTTTTTTTTTTAACAAAAATACATCAAAAAGAATATTTTTTTGGGTCAAATATTTGTATATGGAGACTTGACACAAATTGAAATTTTTTCTTTTGAATATTTGCACGTTTTAGGCAGAAATATGTCGATCCCAAAAAAAAAAAATTAGAAAAACAGTAGACCCTGAAGGCCATTCCTGCAACTTCCCGTTAATTTCATACCTAGATGCTTAAAATTTGACTAATGATGTTTTTGATCTCTCCAGGCTCAAAAAGATAGCTTTTCTATGCTTTTGAGCTCTTTGAGCTCAAAAGGCCGTAGAAGTTTGATAAAACATAATTTTTTAAATTTTCAAACCGCAATAACTTTTGAATGAATGAACCGATTTTTACGCGGTTGGCAGCATTCGACGCAATTTTTTAAGCCTCATAAAGAATCTGTAAGTTTAATTTGATCGAACAAGGAATTTCGAAGTAATTCCGGAAAAACACTTTTTTCGGTTTCCTTCGTCAACGATAACTCACGAACGGATCAACCGATTTTGATTGGGCTGACAGCAATCGACGTGGTTTTTTGATGTTAAGAGCTGATTAGTTTTTGAAATTGACCGGTACACGGAAAAGAAATTAGGAAAACGGTTGACCTTAAAGGCCATTCCTGCAACTTCCCGCTCATTTCATACTTAAGCGCACAAAATTGCATTTATTACGTTTTTGAGCTCTTCGAGCTCAAAAATATCATTTTCGTATCATTTTGAGCTCTCCGAGCTCAAAAATCTGCTAGAAGGTAAATGAAACACTATTTTTCGAATTTTAAAACCGCAATAACTATTAAATGAATGAACCGATTTTTACCTGGTTGGTGGCATTCAACGCAGTTTTTGAAGTCTCACAAAGAACTTTTAAGTTTAAATTGATCGAACAAGGAATTTCAAAGTAATTCCCAAAAAACGATTTTTTTGATTTTTTTCGTTAACGATAACTCACGAAAAAATTAACCGATTTCGACCGGACTGGCGGCAATCGAAGTTTTTTTTTAAGTTAAGAGCTGATTAGTTTTCGGAATCGAAGCCATTTGAAAGTTATTGCAAAAAAACCAAATTAAAAAAAATTTTTTTTTGCAGTTTTTTTGAGAATAAATTCATTGTCTTGTTCATATTCATAATTAATTAATAAAATAATCGGTTCACAGTTTTATGGAAATATTTATTTGATGTTTATATAAATTTTCACAACGTTTCGTCGGTTTCCCAACTTCCTCAGGTGCTAGAACAATTAAATACAAAAATACTTTACAATAATATTCTTATTGTTCTGATGTTTTTTTGAGATTTCTCAAAATCTACTGGTTCGAATCAGTCCAAATTACGGTCAAAATCTAAGTTTAGTCAAGCCCTTTCGAATGTTGCCAACCGCGATGAAATCGGTCAAGCCGTTCAAAAGTTATGAGAGGTTTACATATGACCGTGTACACACACACACACACACACACACACACACACACACACACACACACACAAGCAGCAATGCTGTCATCAGAAGCTGCCTGGAAAGCCACAAGCACTTTTGCTACAAAAGTGCTTACCGAGTTGCGATCCATTGAGAAGAAAAGAGCGAATGACAGAAACTAGAAGGAAGAAATAACATCTTAGCCACCAGAAGGAAGAGCGGCAGCTAATTCCTCCCCCCGCGAAGAAATGCCTTACGGCGGTACCATGGGGGATCAGAGGATAGAAGAGAAAGGGGTTTAGGGTTTAGTGGGTAGGGACGTCAGCGTCAAGTTTTAGTATGACGCTGCGTCGAGTCGCCACATATCCGGGCCAACATCTATGCCTAGAATCCGTAAAAAGGATTCCCTCCCCTAAAGGGGAAAACACACACACACACACACACACACACACACACACACACACACACACACACACACACACACACACACACACACACACACACACGACGAGGAGACGAGAGTCTCGTGGGGAAGCATCGTAAGACCTCAAAACGTCGAAATCTGATGAAAACTTGATTTTTGCAAAACGGGGTGAAAACAATAACTTCCCAATTTTTGAAAATCTGAGATTTTTAGAGGGAAGTTAAATATTTGTTATGTTAAATTAAGCAGAAAAACTTTCAAACCAAGAAATTTGCATTAAATTAAGGGAATGTAACTTTATTCAAAAGTTTTTCTGAAAGATTTAAAAAAATTCAAAGTGATTTTTTTCAATCAAAATTTGTGTTTCTTCGATCAAGTTAATTTTTTAATTACTATGAAAGCTCTGCTTGTTATGTTATATATCATTATTCTGGTCATTATTATTAATTTAGACATGCTGTGTGAAATTATCATGTTTATTGATATGAATTCAAATTATTTCAGGAATACGTTTTTCTAATCAAGTCATTTTATTAAACAAATAATTATCGTTCAAACGTATTTTATTCATTTCTTACATGATCCCGAAGTTGTTCATCATTGAATTTCATCTGTAGTAATAGACACGCAGTAGTTATATCTTTCGCAGTTATAGAGACAAGCTCCTTTAAGATCCGCAGTAATACATGCATAAGAACTTTTTTTTAAATTCTTATTATTTAAAGAAAATTTTGGTTTATCGCATTCTTGATTTTTTTTTTTAGTTAATAATGAGTCAAACTTTGGTTTAAAAAAAAAAATTATTGTCATTTTTGAAAAATTTAATAAAAATGCTTTTGAAGTATGAGTGTAAATATTCGTCCAATGAGGAACGGGGCACGGGTCTATCATACACTATATCCGTGCTCGTACCCGTGCCCCGTGCGTGTAAAATATTTGCACAGGTGTAGAATATGCATAGACCCATGCTCCGTGCCTCATCGGACAAATTCTCACTTCCTTTGAAGTAATACCTACAGAAAAAACCGCAGTAATACCCACACTTATCTTATTGTACATTGAATTTTCATTACTTCATGATTTATCTTGTTCTTGTCTTACAATATTATGCATTTTAAGAACCTACCTCTAGCTTTATTTTCTTTTGAACATCCTCGAATTTGTTGAGTAGTCCGATCGATAAGATCGGAATTTGGATGTGGGCATATGTATTGTCCTATTTGTAGATTAATGCAGTCAACTGTGTAATTAGTTCCATAAGCGTACTTAGAAAAAACATTTACAATGATCACTAAAGATAGTTGTAAAAAAAAATATCTTTGTGACATCGCCAGCATGCGAATTTCTAAACTTCATCTACTGTTGAGATAAACATATTTTTTTAGACTGCAAAACATGATCAGAACTTCAGCTGTCGTTAAATTTAGATATGTTGTGATGTTTTGATATATCTACACTGTTACCACTGTATAATTTATTTAATTTATATAATTTACAGTCAATTTAACAAAGGTAACTAGAATAGAGAATGGCCGCGTTCAGGTTTACTAAGTTCTGAGCAGGGCTGGCTTTATCTACCTATAAATAAATATACCTTGCTGTTTTATAGGGACCGAGCGCTAACTGTAGAGGCAGCACATCAGTCGGAAATGGCGCGCCCTGGTGTTTAACAAAAGCACTAAATGGGCAAAAAGTATTACAATAGCTTATGTATTTTTTTACTAAATAATAGAAAAAATAATAAAATATGCTTTTTGACATTAATGTTTAATTTTTTTCCCTAGTCTTTTACTTATTAAAGAATGCGTTAATTACATTTTTAGGGCAAAATCATTTTCATGCAAATACCCAATTGGCTACACTGTCGATGGAGTAGATCCCAATTGCCCAGATTTAAATATCCCAGAATCCGATCACTCATATTATCGATGATATGAATTTTCGATGGGATAGAATTCCGATTACCCTAAATTCCGATGATACAGAACCCGATTGCCCAGAATCCCGATATTATTAATCCCAATGACCCTGAATTTCAATGAATTAGAATCCCAATTGCCTCAAATTTCGATGACACCAATCCCGATTGCCCAGAATCTTGATATTGTTGATCCCGATTACCCTGAATTTTTGTCGGCTAGAATCCCGATTACTTAAAATCCCGATGATACAGATGTGAACATTACCCAGGGTTAAAAATTTTTAATTCTCATCCACTCTATGAAATTATCGAGTTTATGGCAATATGTTGTATTGGCAAAACTGAGATCGGAGTAGAGCGTGAACTTAGTTACAGTGAAGGTAAATATATTTATGATGGTTAGTAGTAACAGCGTGTTGTGACAGCTTGTAAACATTAGGTAAGATTATAAATTTAATTATCTTTCGTATACAAAAATTAAGTTTCATTACAATATCAGTACAATAATTCGTGTATTATTAAAATAAATTAATTATATTATTTTACATATCTTATTATTACGGTTATAATTTACATGCAATTCATTAAAAATAAGACTTACTACTTAAAAAATTATTTATTTTACAGACTGCAGAAACCCTTGGCCTTGTTCAACTTTCACAGCTACTAACATTTAGATGCTGCATAATATTTCGAGCTTGAAAATAGCAAGTATCCCAATTATCATCAGGCTTGGATACAAAAAGGGGGACAGCTTCTTCAGGTTTATCCCAAGGAAATTCACTTAAAAACTCCATTTTTCTGACCTCCTTAGCCGTCGGCCTCTCCTTGTGATCCAACGTCAACAAGCTATCAATCGCTTGAAACGCGTGTTTTCCCAAAATCTCATCGCCTTCAGGCCAAGGAATGTCCCTCTTTAAAATATTCTTAAAAACCTTCTGTGGTGTCTTATCATTAAAAGGTGGAATCCCCGTAAAAAATTCATACAAACAGACGCCCAGCGCCTACCAGTCTACTGCAGCGCCATGACCTTGCTTCCTGAGTAACTCTGGTACCAAATAGTCAGGAGTACCAAGAATCCTGCTGTCCGACTTGTCTTCCCCTCTCCTCACACTTTTCGGAGTTCTATATGGTGTTGTAAAATTAGCATCTTGTAAACTTCCCGCAGGAGTTTTTATCGGAGAAACTCCTTGTGGTGACCGCTCTCCAGCAGCAGCAGCAGCAGCAGCAGCAGCAGCAGCAGCAGCAGCAGCAGCAGCAGCAGCAGCAGCAGCAGCAGCAGCAGCAGCAGCAGCAGCAGCAGCAGCAGCAGCAGCAGCAGCAGCAGCAGCAGCAGCAGCAGCAGCAGCAGCAGCAGCAGCAGCAGCAGCAGCAGCAGCAGCAGCAGCAGCAGCAGCAGCAGCAGCAGCAGCAGCAGCAGCAGCAGCAGCAGCAGCAGCAGCAGCAGCAGCAGCAGCAGCAGCAGCAGCAGCAGCAGCAGCAGCAGCAGCAGCAGCAGCAGCAGCAGCAGCAGCAGCAGCAGCAGCAGCAGCAGCAGCAGCAGCAGCAGCAGCAGCAGCAGCAGCAGCAGCAGCAGCAGCAGCAGCAGCAGCAGCAGCAGCAGCAGCAGCAGCAGCAGCAGCAGCAGCAGCAGCAGCAGCAGCAGCAGCAGCAGCAGCAGAAGATGTCTCTGGAAGCTCGAATCTGGTCGCTTTTTTATCTTTTTCTAGATCCCCCAATTCTTATTCTAATCCTGGTCTAGGAAAATGTGAAGAAAAATAAGAAGAAACCGGAGTACTAAAAGCAACTCGAGCTTCATTTTTGTATTTTCCGGTCTCCGGGTTTTCGTCTATTCTTCTAAGAATTTCTCCACTAAAGCTTCCTGTCCTGGTCAATAGTCCTCTGTTGGGTCTTTTGGGAGTCAAATTAGCATCCAGGCCCATTAAAAGAATTTCCCTGGTGAGTCCCGTCGAGGATGAGCCTCTTTTTCTTTTAGTTCCTCGAGAAAACGAGACCAAAAAATTTGATGATGGGCTGTTTATGCTCCTGGAGTCACCCTCAAAAGTAGACTCGGTGTCTCTGCTAGTTGTAGATAACTTTCTCGAGGATTCAGCGGTGTGGTAGCTGCTTCCTCCACTGGGTGCCTCAAAAACCTCGTCAACTATGCCAGCGTCGTACTCAATGTCACCTGCTGATTATAACGGGTCGACCCCAGACATGTGGCTGCTGTCGGCGTTTTTCTGCAAAACTGATAGTAAATTTCGAGATACTGAAGTGTCGATTTCAGTAATGGACCCGTCGAGGTCTATTGAAAACTTCCCGGAGTCAAATGACAAATTAGAGGTAAGTGATAACAATTGTCCAGGTGTCGGAGCTAAAAAATTCGCAGTAGTGGGAGTATGATTTACGAGGTCAGACATTTCTAAGTCACGGTGAAGAGCATTGATGCGATTCAATCCAAAATCGGTGGGCTTAAAACTAAATTAAAACTAAAATTAAAATAATTATTAATTTCATACTTACGATAATGTGAATGCATCCTAATAATAAATCTCTTCTTCACTTAATAGTTTCACTTAATAAATTTCTTAATAAATTTCTTCACTTAATAAATCTCTTTTTCACTTATTATTATTTAACTAATTTATTATTACTATTTAACTATTTTTAATTTTCTTTGAAGGATTGTTATTAGTAAATATGTATTTTTATTACATTATTTAGTGAATGAATGTATAAATTAAAAAGAGAATTCCTGAAAAAATGATATATTTCATTTTAAATTAAATGTCCCACCATTTACCAGTGGCTCTGTGATGACAGACTTGAATGTATCTTCTAACCATAAGCCAATGTCTTGGTATCTGCACCTGACCTCTCTGTCGGTCCGACATGTTCAGAAATATCTGCAAATGTAAGTTTGAATAATATATATAAATATAATTGACAACGACGAACACACGTTTTTCGAGTGTGATCGGTGGAAGGACGACAGAACCAGTACCGAAGAAACAATAGGCACCACGCTCTCCCTTGAGAGCTTGGTAACCTGCATGATAAAAAAAGAAGGAAACTGGTCAGCTGTCGCAGCCTACGCGCAGCGACTTTTAAAAGAAAAAATCGCAGAAAGGGATTAGAAACCAGTAATTAGTAACAAGAAGTAGGTGTCATGAGACACAACATGGACTGGATTGAAGTAATGCTAACGCGGTCCCGTTCCAGTCATCCCTGTAACATCTATAGGGAAAGGAGAGAGGACGATGTTTAGTCGGTATTGTTGCAAATATTGACTTCCGAGTCCGACATACCCAGGCACCAACACCTAGTCCTGGCAACAACACCAAGCCCTGGCATACGTAAATGTATTTTACCTCCTCTATAAAAAAAAAATAAAAACACACACACACACACACACACACACACACACACACACACACACACACACACACACACACACACACACACACACACACACACACACATATACACATACACACATACACATACACACATACAGACACGGTGACATCACCGCGGAAATAGTTAGGAAAGCTTCCTAGGACCTCAAAACGTCGAGATCTGATGAAAACTCGATTTTCGAAAAACGGGGTAAAAACAATAACTTCCCGATTTTTGAATATTTTCAATTTTCTTAGCGGGAAGTTAAAAATCAAAAATTGCGATGGTAGACCTCTCAATATTAATATTAAGGGCTCAAATTCTCACAATATTTTGTTTCTTCAGTCGAAATGGAAAATTTCTCAGAGCTACCAATAACTTGTAAAATCATTGTAACGAAATAAAACAAAGCAATAGTAAATTTTAATCAAATAAATAAATGGAGAGATAGATAACTGTTGGTCTGAAAAAAACAAATAGATATGGAAATTTAATATTTGATGAATTTTCAGATACATAATTTTACAGAAATTTGATCGAATCGATAAATGGTTAAAGTCTGATCAAATGCAATATTTAGATTTCTATCTATGAGATCTAATGAAAAATGAATCGGTTTAAAATTAAATTTTTGGTAGAGATTAAAAAATGGCTATTCTATTGAAATATTTATGTTCATTAAGTCATAGCAGAGGGGTGGGTATGATTTAGGGATCTGAAGAATTTTTTCTAAGAAATACTATGAAAAATAAAAAACAGAAATTATTATTAAAAATTAAATTTAAGAAAATAAGGTAAAAGTGGCGATTTTTTGTAACTTTTAAAGACTCGTCCTTATACATTGAGAAAAAAAAATACTTTTACTCAATTAACAATTTCTTGGTTCAAGAAACTCGCCGACGATCAAATATTCTATTATTATTAATTATCAATTTCTGAAGAGAAGAACATCAATATTTATCTTTAGATAATTGATAAACAAAAGAATAGTTTCATTTCAATTAAGTAAAAATTATTTCAATCTATTTAACAATTTCTTGAGCTAAGAATATATATTCTTGAAAATTTTCAATAATATAAATTCTTGTATCAAGAAAATTTTCTGAATAAAAGTATTTTTTTTCTCAGTATAGTCTTCAGTGCCTTAAAAAGGTTTAAATTTTGTGTGAGGGTAATTATTCAAGTATTTTAGGATTCTGAAACTTTCAGTAAATTCGAAGAACCTTTCCCAAAACAAATTCATCTAAAAGTTAATGGATTACTCATACATGTACATGTACTGCATTCTATCTGTATAACTTAATCACTTGCGTGGGGGTAATTGCGCGCTCAATTCCGAGTAGCGCTCGCGCAATGTAGTTATTTTACTACTCTTGTTGAAGGGAGAGTGCTGCGTTTGAGGGAAGCACGTCTCGTTCTTTGAGCTCTTACCTGTGGTGTTCGTTAATCGAATTCACGACATTTTGCATTTCCAAGGGAAAACCAATTTTAGAAGTTTTTATAGCTCAATTTAAGTTTGATAACAGCTGATATTTATAGTGCTAATACTCGCAATACCTTACGAATATAAGGCTTTACTCAAGGGTTATGCAGAAAACGTATTGACTTCTGAACAATATAATATTATAAAGTTGTGTACAACATGGTTGTTGTTGATAAGATGTAAATATGTGTTGATAAAATACGTAAAAATTACTAATTTCTATCAAAATAAGATTATTTATTTTGATGAATACTTGTCATTATCGATTAAGTTTTAAATTTGAAATTAGTACATAATCATAATCTCAGACATTGAGTGAAATGTTGTGTGTACACAGTGCGTAATAAATCATCATCGTGTACATTATTACAGTCATACATCTAAGTTACTTTGTGTTATTTAAATAAGAAAACTAAGGATATTATCAAGAAAATCGTCATGAAATTAACAGTACAGATTAGATTGTTAATAGTCTTGTAAATGTTATATGCTTTGTTTATTCAAATTTTACTTTCAAAGTATCTCAGTTTTTTTTTCAACTATGTTTTGTTACTGAAACAAATAATCACGTTTAAAGTGAAATTAATATCAGCCAATGTATAGCAAAATTTTAGAAATAATAATATGAATTAAAGATAGAAAATTAATTTAGTGTAAAAAATTTATGTATCTAGAAAAAAATTAAGTTCTTTTGATAATCGAAATAATGAGGTAGTAGAAAGAATAATACGGTTTTACATAAAAATCGTTCTAAAATAATAACTAGGCTCCGAACAATGTTTCTGAGATAAGATGTAAATATGTGATACATTTTGGAAAAGTCAAGAAATGTCTACTTTCATTCCACTGTTTGTCTACTTTATCATTTACTTCGGTTAGTAAGCAACAATAATCATATTTATAATTGGCCAATTCTTATTGTTATTGTACATATACTTCAAATGTTTTGATTAAAGTTATTAACTATTTTTTTTAGCGAAAGAATATATAATTTAATTTTTTAAATGAAAAAATCTTTTTTTTATGATTTATGTAAATCAGCTTTTCTACTGATAGCTTGATAAAGTGTTGCCGACATTTTGATATTCCACTTTGATACAACATTGTTTTTTTTTTGAGATATGTAAACAATCTATTATTAAATTATGTTAAGACAAATAACCCAATACTTTGATATTGACTTCTGAGTTGAATATGGTTGTCATGTTTCTATTTATTATTTGCTTCGTGTATTTCTGTATTGTTTATTATCGCGTAACGTAAAAAAACAATGAAAAAATCGTTTGTCAAATAAAATTAAGTTAACTGCTAATTTTTAGTAGATTCCATAGAGATCTAACTATTGCATTTGTACTAATGATGGAACTATTGGAAATTTTTTTATTTTCCGAAGTAATTTTTTTTTCTTTTTTCTCAGAACTAAGCTCAAAAGTTCTGTTTGGGTATAAAAATAAGCCTGTTACAAAATGAACAATTAATTTTAATGTTCAGAAGTTGCGCATCGTACTTTTCGATTTATCATTAGAATAATATAGGAAAAAATTTTTTTTATTTTTCTGATTCTTGTAACTTACTAATTGAAGCAGTTTTGCTAAAGAAATTTGTTTTAAAAACTTATCATCGATGTAAACATTTCAAATTTTAATTTTTATCAAACCTTATACTTCTCGACTATAATTGTTTCTTTTGATTTCTTCCTGTAACGAAGACACTTATTTTTTGAGTCTGAAGATCTTAATAACTTATGAAATTTCTAAATCAATAAAAATAGTTTTTTTTAGCAAAAATTGCGATTATGATATGAGTGAAATTATCCTAAAATAGTGATGAGCAAAACAAGACCAAGACCAAGACCAAGACAGTCTTGGTATCGGTCTTGGCTTGCTTGTCCAGTCTTGGTCTTGGTCTTGCTCAAAAACTTGTAGTCTTGGTCTTGGTCTCGGTCTTGCATATTCAGTCTTGGTCTTGGTCTCGGTCTTGCATATTCAGTCTTGGTCTTGGTCTCGATCTTGCATATTTTGTTGTCTGCTCTTGAGGGAATAGTTTAGAAATTTTTTTTTATGTACCGCAGACAAATGTTTTTTAAAACCGGAAGTATTCCCATTTTTCATTTTTATTTTAAAAATTTTTTTACAGAGTTTATATAATCCGTATAAATCGTCTTTTGAATCAAGAAGATCGAATAACCCTCTAAATTTACTCTTATTTGACTGTTCAAATTTCTTAGATCTTACTAATTCCTGCTCAGAAGTATGAATTTTCTTACTATTCGCACACACTACACTATTTTTATCACTTTCTTGCACGGAAAAAAGAAAACTCGAAAAATTACAGTATATAATGCAACGTGGCGCTTCGTGATGAAAACTGGAAAAATTACAGTTTCAGATTGTAATTATTACAGATTTTATAAGAATTACATTGTGGAATGTAATATTTACATTGAAAGCTCTGAAAATTAAATTTAGAAAAATGTTATTTCAAACTGTAATTTTTCTAGTTTTGATTACGACGGGACCGATTTTACATTTTATACTGTAATTATTCCTGTTTTCTTTTTTCCGTGTAAGGTTGCTCTAATGACATTTTTTCTTGGTTACTCATTTTTCACAAAAATATGTATTTGAAACTTCAAAATCGGTCGCAAAACGGGCAGTACTGAAATGCTCAAATTTTCTTAGATGTTTATGATCTTCACATGTCGTCCTAAGAAAATGGTATAAATAGTTGTGAGAGTTACGTAAACTCAAAAACTTACCCTTCCAATTTTTTAACGCATAAATTGACCTTTTACTATAAAAAAAAATTAGAAAAACGGTTGTCCCTAAAGGCCATCCCCGCAACTTCCCACCAATTTCATACTTAAGCCCTCAAAATTGCAATTCTTCGAGCTCAAAAATGTAATTTTCGTGTCATTTTGAGCTCTCCGAGCTCAAAAATCGGGTCAGAGTATAATAAAACAATATTTCTTGAATTTTCAAACAGCAATAACTTTTGAATGAATAAACCGATTTTCCCGTGGTTGGAGGCATTCCACGTAGTTTTTCAGGTCTCATAAAGAATTTCAAAGTTTTATTGATCAAACTAGGAATTTCGGAGTAATTAAAAAAAAAAAAACATTTTTTTCGGTTTTCTTTCGTCAACGATTACTCACGAACGAATCAACTGATTTTGACCAGGCTGGCGGCGATCGACGTGGTTTTTTGATAGTAAGAGCTGAATAGTTTTTTGAATTGATCGGTAGAGCGGTTTAAAAGTTATTTAAAAAAAACCACTTTTGAAAAAAATTTTTTTATAGTTTTTTTGAGATTTCTCAAAATCTATTGGTCCAAATCGGTCCAAATTGTAATCAAAATCTAAGTTTGGTCAAGCCTTTTCGAATGGCACCAACCACAATAAAATCGGTCAAGCCGTTCAAAAGTTATGAGAGATTTACATACGGCCACACACACGCACACACACACATACAGACATAGTGACAACATCGCGGGGGTAGTCAGGGAACTGTGGTTGGGTGCCCTTTCGAATGGCACCAACCACAATGAAATCGGTCAAACCGTTCAAAAGTTATGAACACACACACACACACACACACACACGCATACATACATACATACAGACACCATCGCGGAAATAGTCAAGGAATCTTCCTAGGGCCTCCAAACGTCGAGATCTAATGAAAACTCGATTTCGAAAAACAAGGTAAAAACAAAAACAATAACTTCCTGATTTTTGAAAATTTTTAATTTTCTCAGCGGGAAGTTGAAAAATTCTGAAAAAAAGAAAATTTTCAAATTTATTTGTTTTTTTTTTTTTTTACTCTTGACAATGGTTTTATTTTAATTTTTTATTAAACTATTCAATGAAAATTAATAAAATGTGATGTATTAATAAATTCAGTAAATAATATTGATTATCATTAATACTATGATAATTATTTAAATTCTAACAAAGTTTTCATTTTTTCAATAACTATTATCAATGTACATTCAAAAAATAAAAACCAAAAAAAAATTTTCTTTCAAGTCTTCTCTTAATAACTTTGAAAATATTTAACTGCACTGTTAAAAAATTTTCTATGTATTTTACAAGAAATGTATTGGAAAGCAATAGGCAAAAATCATTTATTTTAAAAATTACAAAAACAATAACTTCCTGATTTTTGAAAATTTTTAATTTTCTCAGCGGGAAGTTGAAAAATTCTGAAAAAAAGAAAATTTTCAAATTTATTTGTTTTTTTTTTTTTACTCTTGACAATGGTTTTATTTTAATTTTTTATTAAACTATTCAATGAAAATTAATAAAATGTGATGTATTAATAAATTCAGTAAATAATATTGATTATCATTAATACTATGATAATTATTTAAATTCTAACAAAGTTTTCATTTTTTCAATAACTATTATCAATGTACATTCAAAAAATAAAAACCAAAAAAAAAATTTTCTTTCAAGTCTTCTCTTAATAACTTTGAAAATATTTAACTGCACTGTTAAAAATTTCTATTGTAATTTTACAAGAAATGTATTGGAAGCTAATAGGCAAAACATTTATTTAAAATTACAATCGGGTATAGTAAAATTACAAAACATACACAGCTCAGTGAGGTTACTAATTTTACAAAACGGTTTTGTAATTTTACAAATATTTTTAGATTAGCTAAGTTTGTAAAATTACAATACTTTCCTTGAATTTTACTTGAATTGAAATAATAAAAAAGAAAGATTTGATTTAATATCTGTTGTCATTTTATTGTTATGAAGCGCTGACTAGATTTTGTATCTCAGGTAGACCTAATTTGTTCAACTCAGATGATTTAAAGTGAAAATAATATATACCCTAACTAAGAATCGAACGCGAGCCGCGCGCTTGCCAGACCGATACCTAACGTCCTACGCCGTACGACCGATAGGTGATTCAACATCTTATTATTCTTATAAGCTAATCCTATGTGGTGATTAAGCATTACGGCTTATTATTTATAATCTACATTATTTGTGTTATTTTATGCTGTTTATTGATGGAAAAGTCTAACATATACTCATTCAAATATATTGATTTCGAAATGATCGTTTGAACATAATATTAAAATTTATAAAAGATAAATTATGCCTCGAATTTATTATTTCAAATAAACAACCATAGACTAAAAATTAGTGAAAATAAATATGAAGGACATTGTTGTTTTTTTATACATCAGTCTCATTTTTGTAAAACTGAAAAGTATTATTTTTAAAATTGGAAAAAAGTGAAGTAGAATTACAATTTGTGTAATATAAATAAAATTTTCTGGTAACATTACATTGCACTGTGTAATTTTACAATAAAAATTGTAAAAATAAAAGAAAGCTTTTTCAATTTTTTATGAGATTATTGTAATATAAATTACAATATTTTTTTATGATTTTACATACAATTATGCCGAATCAGATTACAAATAATGTTTGCAAAATTAAAAAGCTTTTTCTTGAAAATTGATGAACAGTTCTGTAATATTACAATGCGTGTTGGGTTTATACAAGAAGATTGTAAAATTACAATACATCTTAGTAGATTTCCTGATAGGTGTTGGAAAATTACATGAGTTGTATTTTATTTCGCATTGTTATACACTGATTTGTAATTTTACATATCATTTGTTTTGTAATATGATTGTAATTTTACAAAAATTTTTAACAGTGTGATCAACTCCACACTGAAAAAAAAGTTTTTTTCCTCCTAGGAAATTTTTCCTTCCAATAAAGAAACTGGTATACTTGTGGAGAGAATACCAGTTTTTTTTTCTACACTAATAAGTATAGTAAATTTTAAAAAACTCGGTTTCTTCCTCAGCAAAATACCAAAATAAAAATATGGCCGACTTAAGGTAGTACCCTCGCCAGAGTCGTTTTCTTAGGATTTTTTAGTAGATTTCATAGAAATCTAACTATATTGCATTGGTCCTCATGACGGAACTTTTAAACAATTTTGCTGTATTTCGACTATACTCATCGAGCTGAGTCGGAAAATGCATATATAGTTTAAAAGTTTTTATATGTCCCGGGAAAAAATGAATTTGCCTAATCATATATATTTATATATGATTATATATTGAATATATAGAATTATATATAATTATATATGATTATATCTAAATTTTTATATAAAATATATATAATCATATATTAGACTAATATATTGTATGTATATTTTATATAAGTCTATATATAATCAGATCTGAGTTATCTAAGTCTATATATGATGATATATAATCTATATATAATTAGATCTGATTAGACCTGAGTTATCTAGGGCTATATATGATTATATATAAATCAGTTACGTAACACTTCATCCGCAGACAATTCATCCGCGACATTTCATCCGCGGACGTTTGATCCGCACAATAATTGATCCGCACGACGGAAGATCCGCACGACAATTGATCTGTGATGTGACGTTTTAACAAGGTTGTTCAACACAGAAGCTTGTAATTGTGTTGCGCCCTTTTAACAAGGTTGTTATCGTGCGGATCAATCGTCCACGGATGAAGTGTCGCAGATTAATCGTCGCGGATGAATTGTCTGTGGATGAGCGGTCGCGTCACCTATAAATCTATATATGATTATATCTGATCAGATCTAATTGATATAGGACCATGTATATAATTAAACGTAAAGCTATGTGCATAATTATATCTAATCAAATGTAAATTATAAATTTACATTCATTAATATATAATAATATATTAGATGCAGCATTTTTTAATGATTACATATAATAAATATTTTGTTGAGTTAATTTGTTCCACTTGCAATGTCATATGATATGAAGATTGCTTATATAAATAAAAATCATCTTTATAAATTATTTTCATTAATTATATTACATGATAATAACGTTTATTGTAACATACCGAATTCTATCACAGCTCATAATTATTTTTTAAATTTTTCAATATTAAAAACTTTAATTTATTTAGTGATCTGAATTATTATCATGTGTTACAGTTATGTATTTCAGCTGTCGGGTTATAAAAAATGTCAAAAGAAAATTGCTATTTTTGCTTTTGATTTTAAATAAATATTTGTTAACTGTTAACAAATATTTATTAACATTTAATAAATCGTATTTATTAACAGTTAATAAAGCTCAATAAATATAAACAAATCCTTCTATCAATATCAGTGTAACTATACGGAAATCATATATAATTATATATGAATCATTTATAACTATATATAAATTATATATAATTATATATGAATCATATCTAATTATATATGAATCATATATAATTATATATGAATTTTGTGATTACTATAAAACATTCTCTGTTTTCATCTCAGAGTCTGCTACTACAATGATTAATAATTTTTTAAACTATAGTTTTTTGTGGATGAAATAATGGAACTGTATTAATTAATTTAACTTATAAAAATCGATTATGTATTCGATTTGCATTAGTTGTAGGTATTTCAAGCTTCACTCTTCCAGTAAGTCTCGTAGGTAAACAGGTAGTGTGTTGGTCTTTAAAGCGTCAGGTCCCCGGTTCGATCCCCGCTCGCGGTGAATATTTTTTATTTTTATAGAAATAATTATATATGATTATATATGATTAGATCTGGCCAATTTTCAGATCTAATTATATATAAGTGATTATATATAACTATATATGATTAGGCAAATTCATTTTTTCCCGGGAAAGTAGTTTGAAAGGTACTCTAGAATTAAGATAAGTCATTGGGTCAATAGGTAAAGTATCAGTCTGAAGAGCGCAACGTACATGGTTCAAATCCCCGTCGGCACCAATCTTTTTTTTAGGTAGATTTCTTTAGAAATCTATCTATTGTAGCCGGTCTCATATCGTAATTTTTATAAAATTTTGTCATAATATGTTTCATTTCATCGAGTAATGTCGAAAAATGGCATTGGCTCAAAAGTTTATATATGTAT
>CAJNRD030001122.1:9962662-9977619 GCA_905319865.3 Cotesia congregata
TATATATATATATATATATATATATATATATATATATATATATATATATATATATACATATATACATTTATATATATATATATACATTTAGATGAAACTTAGTACACATATTCTTTGGTTAATAATAACCTTGATTGAGTTCGAAGATGAGCAAAATCCGTCAATAAGTTTGGAAATGTTAGCTCTCCAAAATTATCAAAATAGTGATAATCGCGTTTTCGGTGACTTCATTGACGTATAACTTTCGATTGAAAAGAGATTCCTAATTTTTGATAAATTCATGTGAAAGCTTATGGAATCACCTTTAATTTGACGTATATAACATTGACATTTTGACCATTTTTAGTTATTTTATTGAAGTTAAGAGTGCAATTGAACCATACTAAGGCAATAATAACCATATTAAGGCAATATTGGGATAAGATGATAATTTATTCTATGAAATCTACCTTCCATTTCGGATGTAACCGAATGGCGTTTTTTTAAATCTGCCACGGAATCTTGTACGTTTATTTGGACTCGCTTCGCTCGTCTGTGTAATGTACTCGATCCCTTAAGGGATGCATCATAACCTTACTTTTGTATGGCATATTCAAAATTCCAAAATCCCTCACCTCACGTTTATCTAATGAAAGTATAGTTATTTATGCTACATGTGGGATAAGTAGCAAATAATCGGACAGTCGTGTTGTTGCGACATGAGCGTAAGGTTTATGGAGCATTCGTATGAAGACGAGTGTGGTAGATGTCGCTACGAGCCGTAGGCGAGTTGCGACACCCACACGAGTCTTCATACGAATGTCTCATAAACCTTACAGCGAATGTCGTAATCACGACTGTCATATTTGCTATTTATCCCACCTGTAGCATACAATACTTTTTACAACTACTGCTCTGGAAGTTGAATTTGAGAGGAATATTGTTAAGAGTACAAGATTTTCTTGTTCAGTTGCTTAATTATTTAAGTCTTTAATATAATTTATATTTGTATTTGCCGCTCAAAGCGACAACTAAATCAATATTGATTTGTACGGAGATAGCGTCGGTCTACGCGCAGGCTAGCTGCGCATACGACTCACTCTCTGGCTTGCTCGCTGTGGCACGCACATCTTGTTACTTGGACGCTTGACTGTTCGTGTGCTACTAGTTACAACTCAAGCATCCTTATTAATATTGATAACTTTATTATACGTATTTTATTTGATAGCTAAGATTGTTTAGAAGTGTTTTATATTTAATAGAAGATTAAATAAACTTAGATTCAGATTAAACTAAGATCTTGTGTTCCACTTTATTTTATAAACCCGACAAATATAATAAATAATTTTTTTTAATTATACTTTTTTTTTGCGTTTAACACAGTTGTATTGCGACATAAATAAATAAGGGTTAGGACTGATCGTTGCTTTTAATGTATGATTCACATGAACGACAAAAAGTAAATTTCTATCGCGGCATCAGATGGCGTTTCAGTAGTCTCTAGTGAAATAAAAATGACGGACTGAGGGTATGTTCCGATATACACTGAGTTTGTTCAGCCGAACTAAGTCCTGAGTAAACTTAGTTAGCCTAAGTATAGTCAAAGCATTTCCTGCTATACATATTGTTGTATAGCCCAAAATTGGCTATAGTAAATTTATTGAGTTCTTTTAATTCGCCCGTTGGAACGCGGTAGGGCGTTCAACTCGTAGTAAATAGATTAAGGCGGGAGAGTAGATTTAAATTCGAATAAGTTGAATTAAATAGTATATATATAATAAATTTAAAATACTCGGATTATTTTAGTTTAATTTAGATTTGCCTTGCGCGCAAATCTATTATTTATTATTTAATAAATTACAAAATAAAAAGTACCGACAATAATTTCGAAAAAGAAAATATTCGCGTGGCGTACTTAAGTCTTGCTTATTGATAAGTGTCCTCTTGTTCCTTGGTTTTCGACTCCCCCGATTGAGATGTTCGTACCCTTGGAGTAGGAGAGTCCCAGAGGGTAGTGAGGGTAGTTGCGCGCGCCTCTGCAACTCTCATCTTCGGCTAGCATCCATTCTCGAGTTGGCAAAATGGGACCATGCTGAAATGACGTCACGATGACCCGTGACGCTTCCAGGTCATTTGCAGCCCTGCCTGGATGTTTGGTCCTAATGACCTAGTCGTAGTTACTCCGGTAATCCCTTTTTAAATGAACGTTTTGGAAGATAAGCCTCTTAAAAGATTATGGCAATAAAAATAAATAGAAATCTCTGGGTTTTCCAATTTCGTAAAGAATATTCCAAAACGTTCAGTATTTTATTCTAAGTGACCATTACATTTAACGTAAACTTATTTTAACAAAGTAATTTTAATTTTTTCGGTATGTCTAGACTACAGAACGGTACTAAAAGTTTTGTAGGTTTTTTCCTCGGGAATTTTCGGTGATTATGAATTCGCTTATACCCTAAAATTTATGATAGAAAAATTCCCATACTTGACAATAGAATTTAAAATAGAAAAGCTTACAACATTTTAGAGATTCTTATTTTTCTTACTAATACTACTACAAATAAAATACATATATTTGAAATCTTACTGGGTTTTTCCCGCTATCATTTATTGCAGCCATCTTTTTATATTTAATTCTATACTAGAATTTAAATTTACGCGCGCTTTGACTATGGAGTTTGCATATATTTTCATGCTTATGATATATTTTATGATATATCACGTTACGAATAGTTTGATGCCACATACATTTCATCTCAATTTTATTATGGGATTAAATTAATATACAGAGAGCGTTGTGATCAATCCTTTCGGATTCACAACAATATATATATCTACTACACTATGTATAGATATCTTACTAAGTTTACTCAGGACTTAGTTCGGCTGAACACGCTCACTGTGACCACTGTACAGCATGACGTCAATTTAGTGTACTGTGAAGCCGTTCCTTTTTATTTTATTTATTTATTTAATAATGCCAAGGCTTTTGCCAAATGGCAAGGTATACAAAATATTTTTGCAATTTTTAGCCAGTTATACTGGTTACTATTTAAAACGGAACGCATTTCAGTATACTGGTGTAAAATGCTGAAAAGGCGGAAAAGCGGGGATCAGGTTTCGGTCTGGATATCTCAATTAAAACGCGTAAATTATTATTAAAATTAACACTAGGAATTTATTTACAATAAATACACTCAATATTTAATATGTTTGTTAGCGGATTGTTTAAATAATAGCGGATTAAGAAATCAAAGCGTGGTTAATAAAAGCGAAGCCGGTTGACACGTGGTTGTACACTCTGCTGGCACTGAAAAAGCGGTGAAATAAGAGCACAAATAGCACAATTTCTCTGTAACAAACTAAATTGAATTATTAGCAATTAATTTAAGCAATGTAAATTATTTAATAAACGAAATGCGGTTAATTAACAGAAAGCGAAATTATAAAGCACAAATGGCGACTTGTTGCAACTAAAGCGTGGATGCGAAAGATAATAATAATAATTCGTCTTCTTCCTCGTGGACTTAGGGAAGAAGGCTATTGCGCATGTCTAGCAAGAGCGATGAGCCAATCAAGCGGTCGATCCATGGGGTGCCAGAAACTCCACTCAAATTATTTTCATTCGAAAATACAAAATATACAAAGTCATAAATATCCGAAATGAAAACTATTCGAAATTAACAATATTTAAAGTTAATTATAGACAAAAGAATAAAATGAAACAGGCGAAAATTTAGTAATGAAATCTAGTCGAAACAACTCTAGTCAAAAAACGATCTATACAAAGGATGATCCATGGCGTGATCAGTCAAACCAAGCTTTGCGCAGGCGGTTAGTTTTTACGGGAACTAGCGGTTGCAGGTGCGGCTCTCGAAATTGGGAGTCCCCCAGGAGCGACTTCATCGCTACTGGGCCTTGTTCACCGAACAACTGGTACCTTTACAATAGCGCTGTTTTCAAATTAAATCAATTTTTTTTTTAAATCTATTCTTGAAACGTATAAAATTTTAATAATTATTAAAATGGGGCTCCAGAAAATTTTAGCCATGAAAAATAGAAATATTAACATATTCTAGTGAGGTAGCCAAAAAAATCCGACTATTCTATTTGCTTGATTCTCATAGGAAAATATTTCACATTAGTTTATAATGATTAAATAGCACTCTTTAATAAATGCTCAGATTAAAAAAAAATTCTTTATGAGTCACTCAAGAATTTTGTTAATTTTCAATAATCAATTATTTTTTTATGTTTAATGTTTTCTTGTAAATTTAATGTATTTCGGGTTTAAAATTATTGAGATTTTGGGAATTTCAAGTTGATATTTCATACATATTTGTAATTCAAAAAGGTTGCACAAATTTTTTTAGTTTTCTCTGCTCAGCATGAAAATATATAGGGTATTCCATCTCAAATAGACCACTTTTGAACCCGACCCCTTTCGTTAGAACAGCTATCTCTTTGAGAGATTAAAAAAATCTTAAAAAAAATTTAGAGACTATTTTCAGATAAGCTCACAGCAACAGAGCCCCGGAACATTAAAATGGAGTTTTCAACAATTTCAAATTCAATTTGAAAAGAGCGTACTCAAAAATGTTGCGGTTAAAAACTCGCAAAATTGTCTAAAAATTAATTAATTTTCATAATGAATTTAAGAACCAAATTTCAAAAATCGGCTCTTGGAATTTTTTTTTTGCATCTTAAATGAGTCTTAAAACAGTCTTGGTCTATGTCAGGTTTAAGATCTTGAACAAACGGCAATTTTAAAACACTTTAAAGACGATTTTTTTTACACGGGTACTTTTTTAATAAAACATAATATTTTATAATTTAGCATTTTATTGTACTTTTTACCTTGTTTTACTAGTTTTATCCTTAAAATTAAAAAAATTTATAAAATTTTAATTAAAAAAAAAAAACATTTACTCAGAATCGATTATTTAAAAGAATCGATTCTTGAAATTGATTAATCGATTCTGAGAATCGAAATTTCTGAAAAAAGAATCGGAATCGAGAATCGATTCTTCAGCTTATGTTTCCATCACTACTACAGCACTAGAGCGCATAATGCGGCATTGTGTGCAGCTTAGAGTGTTCCAATAACAGCAACGCTTCGCACAGTTGGACACTCAAAAAACCTTTGCTCACGGATGTCATGCGTGAGAGTTACCAACGAGTCTACATAAAATTAAAAGTATTTTTTTTGTATTGAGTTGGTATAATTAATGTTTATCTTATTATCTATCAAAGTTATTATTTTTGACAATTGTAAGTGTATTTTATTATTGTTGATCAATAATTATTATTGCAATAAAATTAAATATATACAATAAAACAAATTATATTTAACTATCATATTTTTATATCTAATATTTAATTATTGATGACTAACTTAAGCGAATTTATATTCTTTCTATTCTTTTATCTTTATAAAATGAAATCATTTTTTAGATTTTTATATTTGTAAGCATTGTCATGATATGATTTTGAATTAGCTGTTTAACATGAATGTTTTCAAAGATTTTAAAGATTTAAATATACAGGTAAACAAATATTTAGATTTTTAGATTGCCAAACTACTTTCGAATTTTTGTTCAAAACGAAGCAATACCAACGCGATCTACTGCTGCATTTCTTAACTAATCTGTTTCAATTAAACTTGTGCTAATGCGGCACCGTGCGGCAATGAGTCGCATTGTGCTCTCGTAATTGGAAAACGGTCATAGAGATGTTTTCGTGTACATTTGCTATCTTTACGGGAGAAATACATGTCGCCGACTATACATGTACCGACTGTATATATGTGTAAATTGATTCGTTATCTATTCTAAAAACGACATCAGACATAAGTGTCTGTGTGCAAAACAGTATCTATATCTCAGAAATTTCCGCTATTCTAGTAAGATAAACAATATCTGGAGGTAGTAGAAATATATGACATCTGATTGAAAACCAAAACATGCCGGTAATTTTGATAAAAAATAAATACTATAAGAAAATTTAGTCTGCATAAAATTATTTTTTACTACTTGATGGTTCTAAAAATTTATCTGTTATTGTTATTATTATTATTATTATTATTATTATTATTATTATTATTATTATTATTATTATTATTATTCAATTAGTAGGTATATAATTAATAAGGCCGTGATTCCCGATCCAGATATTTTTTAGACTCAGTTATTTATTATCTGTTCATACGACGTTTCGCCTTGAGATCTCAAGGCATCTTCAGGTGAACTTAGAATAATTTATAAGTCTAAAAAAATTTTCTTAAATTTGAAAAACATGTGCGTAACCTTAGTTTGCTCAATTTTGATTTAGAATATTTTAAGATATCAACACAATTTTTTATAACATTAGCAACATTCTAATTCAATTAGTAGGTATATAATTAATAAGGCCGTGATTCCCGATCCAGATATTTTTTAGACTCAGTTATTTATTATCTGTTCATACAGATAATTCTAAATCAAAATACTCTTAATAGGTGAATCTATACAAAATGTAGCTGGTTGTTTGTTTTGCTTTGGACAGTGATTTTAAAAAAAGATGAAATATGATCCAATTAAAATTTTTCAGAATTATAATTTAAAGACGTTGAACAGATATGTTATTATGGATAAACTTCCAGAACCTTTATGATCTAAATGAAAATTAATTTTGCTCGAAACTGAAAACGTCTGGATATAACTGATCAAACCTTGTTTATATTTTCTTAGTCAATTTAGAATTATATAAACAATTATAGCTATATTAGCATGAATATTGTTCTGTCATATAGATAAAATCTTTAATGAGTTCTGAAAATTTTAATGAAATACTTCATTTACGTTCTATATGTTTTGCTAGGATTTTTATATCCCTCATATAAACTGATGTCTATTAGATGCCTAAAAAGTACATTTCATAAAAATGACATCTTATATATCAATGAGAATTATTGCCATAAGTTTGCGGTATTAGGTATTGAAAAACTTATATTTATTCAGCATTTTTTTCTAAGCTTTCTTTTTTAATAAACATTTTTTTATGCTGCAGGTTAAATGGAATAAAAATTAAGCTGACGACCTCGTCTTGAAACTCTTAGTATGAAAGACAACTTGATATAGAAAGAAAATCCAAACGGATTCGAATTAATAATGAATAAATCTCAGAAACTTATTATAGGACTTCTAATATTATTATTAGTTAATGTTATTTGGATGTCTAGCTCCAAACTCACTCAGGTACTTACACTTTTTTTTTTATATATTACCTTCATTAAGTTTTCAAGTTTCATTTTTGTTGTGAGTTGAAATAGCATGCTTTAGAATTATTCTGGAGATGAAAATATAGTTGTTTTTGAAGAATGACTTCTCTCCACAAATTGAAAAAAAAAAAAAAAAACAGCTATTCTTTACTCAAAATCTCTTTAAATAATAAATAAACACATTGTCGTTAATTTTTCAATGAAGCTACAATGGATCTATATAGAAAGAAAAAATTGTTCTTCCTTATTTTAAAAGATAATGGTTTAAACTTACGGTTAGACAGCACTCAATGTTTTTTCGATTTTCAAATATTTTATTTTCCTAATTATATGTTAGATAAATTTGGCGATCCAATAAAATGAAATTTTTGGAAAAGTAAAAAAAAAACAGTCTGACTACTGACGAAGCTTCAAAGCAGTTAATTTAAAACATTTCCAAAAAGGAATTAAAAAAATAAAATACCTGAAAACACATAGAATACTGCCTATCTTTAATAGCGTTTGTTAGTTTTTAACTGGCTCAATTTTATTAAACAAATAGAACATTCAATTAATGACTTTAATGTAAATGGAAAGCAGCAGCTTTTGGAAACTAAATTCTAAATTTTGAGGAGTTTTTGATTTCAGTCCAATTTTCGAGGGTCAAACTTTTCATCAGATTTTATGTTGGAAAGTCCTACGAAACATTTTTAATTACTTTTAGACGGATGTCTGGCTGCGTATTTATGAAAAAATTATCAGGAAATCTAAGTGTAGTGATACTCTTTTGGATGCCGCAAACTATGTTTAAATGGGCGTTTAGTTCATCGAAAATTATGAGAGGTTTACATCAATACACACGGACACATCATAGTCTTTAAAATAGTCATAATAATTTTTTAAAACTCCAAAACGTCGTGCTCGAATAAAATCTCTATTTTTGAAAATCAGGCTGGAAACGATAATTTTGTAATAAAAGAAAATTTTTAATTTTCTTGGCGGGAAACAAAAAAATTTTTTTTTTTAAATATACCAAAAAGTTTTTTTGAGACTAAATGATCTTGATATCAAGAAATGAAAAATTTTTCTACTTTTTAATTAAATCAGTCAAATGTAGATAAGATAATTATAAGCATACTTCTGTCCTTTTGGAAATAATTAAGATTGCTTCTTCGGATCTTAAGCCATCAAAATAAATTCAATTAATCACGTGCTCTGTTTATTCAATTTGAAATAGTAAATAATGAATAAAATATAGTACTCCTCTTAGATATTTTATGTCTACCCTTCTGCTATTTTTATGTCTTACATTTTTATTGATAAGTATTTATTTTCTTTTTTATTTTTCAATTTTATTACAGTACATTTATTCAGAAACAGCATTTAAAAAGCCATTCTTTAGTACATACATAAATCTGTCAATGTTAACACTTTATCTACTGGGATTATGTTTTTGGCCTCCATGGAGAGATCAGTGCAACAGATCTTCAACTTACACATTTGTAGATCCCAATGCAGAAGACGAAAATTTTTATTCCGAGGTCAATAATACCAGTTTAAGTGATCCAACGTTTGTTCCAATAAAAAAATCAGCACATTATGATCGTTCGTCTGGAACAGAAAGTGATGATTCTTCTATTCGAGCTGTACGATTTAGTAAATTAGCCGAAGTCCGGCATATGTCTGAAGGTGATGCTATTGAAGCGTTATTAGCAAGGCTCAGTTATCCAGCCAGCATTCGTGCTGGGGAACATGCACGTCGTCAAGCTCACAAATTTTCTATTCCAAAAGTCGCTAAAATTGCTTTGATATTTTGCCTTATTTTATTTATGGCCAACTACACTTACCAAATTTTATTAGCCCAAATGGAAACTGGAAATATGACTGTAGTGTCAGCGGCATCCAGTTTATTCACACTATTTCTAACTTCATTTTTTCCAAGTAGCAGCAATGACAAATTTTCCATATCAAAATTATTGGCCGTATTAATTAACATTTTCGGAATGGTAAGTTAACAGAAAATTTTTTTTTTATCGAAAATAAAAAGTTTTTTTGAATGTGAGATGAAAATTTGTTTAAATACATTCGAGTTTCTTCATCACAATCCTCAAAATTTACTATTTAATTAATTTTTGTTATTTAAAAAACACCATTCGGCCGTACCCGAGATGGAAGGTAGATATAGATTTAGATTAAGAATAGATGTAAGGTAAAATTTTTGAAAAGTTAGAGTATTATAGGTCAAATCAAACGGCATGCCATCGGTTTTAAAGTAGTGTTTCCAAAAATGAGATGATATCTTTTCTAAGTCAAAAGTTATTAAAAGACATAGTCACGAAAATGACGATTTTTGACATTTTGAAATGGGATCCCTTCATTTTTTCAAGTACCCACTGGATTATTTCCATATCATATTTTTAAATTAAATCTTACAATACGATTATTCAAACATAATTATCCATTAAACATTATCAATCTTTAATTATTTTGTAACGACAATCATAGCGTAAATTTTTTTTTAATTATTCATTCAAATTATGTGTATTTAAGTATAGATTATTTATAATATAGAAATCTGTTTTTAAATTTTTACTCAGTTTTGAAAAAAATTGAAATTTCTGAATTTCAAAATGAAAAGAACAATAGCAATATAGAAATTTTTAAATCGTAAATGAAGAATTAATAAATCCATCACATATATTTTCAACTTCCTGCTAAGAAAATCGAAGATTTTCAAAAATCGGGAAGTTATTGGTTTTAACCCGTTTTGAAAAAATCGAGTTTTCATCAAGATGTGATTTCTTGTTCACCTACTTTCAGCTTGATGGTCTCTAACACTTTTCTGCTGGATATAAGCACTGCCTCAGTTTTGTGTGTAGCCAGATGCAGGTTTACCGTATTCATCCACCGATGGACTCGCTCGAAGGTGATGTCGAACATGTTGTTAATCTCGTCAAGGTGTTTAGCGACGATTACTACGGCTACGTCGTCTGCATATGCTACGAGTTTTATACTTCTTGGCAATTTCAATCTCAATAGGCCATCGTACATGATATTCCACAGCAGTGGACCAAGTACAGAGCCCTGGGGTACACCTCCCGTAATATCATACTCTTTTAGACCATTCTTCGTGTCGTATTTAAGAACTCTATCGGTAAAATAGCTGGCCACTATTCTACACAGGTATTCTGGGACGTGTTTCTCTCGAAGAGCTTGCATGATGCAGTTCCAGTTGGCGGAATTGAAGGCGTTTTTAATGTCTAATGCCGCCACCAGGCAATACTTCTTTGCGCCACCCTTCCATCTCGTTCCTGCGATCGCTTCTTTAGCCGTGCTAAAAACCAGATTGATCGCGTCCAGGGTTGATCGTCCTTTCCGGAATCCATGCTGGTTGTCTGCCAGGAGTGAGTCGACTACTGCATCTGTTCGTTGATGAATTATGCGCTCAAATATCTTACCCGCCGTATCTAGCATGCAAAGTGGTCGGTAAGATGACGGTTCTTCTGGTGGTTTCTTCCCTTTAGGTAACAGTACTAATCGTTGCTGTTTCCACTTACTTTTTTTTTTTTTTTTTCGGGCGAGAGGAGGGAAATCTTCATAAGACACCGGCTAGATGTTGGAGATATTGGCTGCCGGTAGTGTGAGATTCTTACTCACTAAAACCCTCCCCTCTCTTGTACCTGATACTGCGGGACCGCGTTAGCATTACTTCGCAGTACCAGGCCCCCTCCAAGCTACTCCTGTAGCTATTTCCTCCTGTAGCTATTCCTCCTATATAGTCCTGTAACAGGACCCTCCGTTTTTGCGGCTGTGGCCGGCTTACAGTCTGTACCCGCATTTGCCTGTGCCCCGCTTATTTTAGGGGCACAATGACCGAGGAAAAACCACAGAAACCTGGTCAAGGTACAGTCGGCAAGGGAGCAAGCCCCGGAAATCGCAGAAGAAAAATTGCAATTGCCAGGGCTCGAACCCACGCCTGAGCGACTGCTGTGCGGCAGTTTAAGACTTAAACCGCTCGGCCAAGCAGTCGCCTTGTGTGTGTGTGTGTATGTGTGTGTGTATGTGTGTGTGTGTGTGTGTGTGTGTGTGTGTGTGTGTGTGTGTGTGTGTGTGTGTGTGTGTGTGTGTGTTGAAAGTCTTTACTGTTCAATTCCAAAGTGTGTGTGTGTGTGTGTGTGTGTGTGTGTGTGTGTGTGTGTGTGTGTGTGTGTGTGTGTGTGTGTGTGTGTGTGTGTGTGTGTGTGTGTGTGTGTTTGTGTGTGTATGTAAACCTCTTGTAACTTTTGAACGACTTGACCGATTTCATCGCGGTTGGTGCCATTCGAAAGGGCTTCACTAAACTTAGATTTCCTGAAAATTTGAACCGATTCGGATCGGTAGATTTCGAGAAAATGCAAAAAAAGTGAAAAAAAAAGTTGTTTTTTTTTATTTTTTTTAAATATCTCTGAATTGGCTGAACCGATCGGTCTCAAAAACTAATCAGCTCTTAACCTTGAAAACCCCCATCGATCGCTACCAAAAACGTAAGAATCGGTTGATGCGTTCGTAAGATATCGTTGTCGAAAAAAATCGAAAAAAGTGTTTTTTTGTAATAACTTCGAAATTCATGGCTCGATCGATTTAAACTTGAACATTTTTTATGGAGCTTCAAAAACTGCGTCGATTGCCGCCAACTGCGTGAAAATCGGTTCATTCATTCAAAAGTTATTGCCGTTTGAAAATTCAAAAAATTGTGTCTTTAAACTGCTATTAGAGTTTTGAGCTCGAAGAGCTCAAATTGACACAAAAATAATATTTTTGAGCTCGAAAAGCTCAAAAACGTAATGTGTAGTTTGAAGCGTTTAAGTACAAAATGAGCGGGAAGTTGCAGGGATGGCCTTTAGGGTGAACCGTTTTTCTAATTTTTTTTATATGATATTTTATAATAGTAGTTCTTGCTTTTTATTACGCGTATTACTTAATCATTATCAATTATCTTTATTATTTCTATTTAAAATTATTAAAAATAATCAGCACAAACTATAGCGACCCAGATTTTTAGATTTTAACTTTTTTTCATGTCAGAAGCGGATGATTAGAGACTAAATAATATAAGGGTGCATGCTGATCTTACAATAGATGAGAAACTACAGTGAAAAAAAGATATTTGACAGCTTGCATGTACACACGCTAGGCAGCGCAAGAATATCTTTGACATGAACTATAGGCTAAAGAGGATAGTTTGCCACTGGAAATGTATCAAATTAAAATTGTCAATTTTTATTATAATTACAAAAAATACTGAAATCCGAACAAAAAAAGTTTCACTGTAAAAAAATCGCGCCAAGTCCACGTTCATAAGACTATTAAGAAAAAAAAATTTTATTTCTTTACAAAAAGATACACTGATAGAAAATTTATGTTGACTTAAGAGATATTTTCTTGATCTAAGAATTTATTTTGGAAGACAAATGATTATCTTGCTCTAAGAATTTCTTGTCTTGATTTAGATTTTCTTGGCTTAAGAGCTATATTATCTTCAATCGATACATTTAAGTTTTTCAATCAAAATAACAATATCGTTTAAAAAACTTAAAATAATTCATCAAAGTATAATTCAAAAACTGAATATTCTTTAATTATTATACCAACTTAGAAATAAGTAAATTATAATTAATGACAAAAAAAAAAGCCATTCTAAACACAAGTCGGTAACATCTTGAACCAATGTTATCGCCTATCTTGAACCAAGAGACAAAAATTTTTGAAAGAAATATATCTATATCTAGTTTCAAGAGTTCAAGTTTTGAAGAAAAAAAATTTCTTGAATCAAGATTGTTTTTCTATCAGTGTATAAAATAAAAAATTAAAAAAGCCAAGTAAACGATATGATTGTATAAGATTTTCGGAAATTAAAAAAAATTTTGTTGTAAATTTAAAAATTAAAAGAAACAATTTTGGAACGCACTTAGTGTGCGTCGTCGTGTACTTTAATTTTTGAAGTTATACTTCTTTTGGCGCGTTGGGCAGAAATGATGAGGGTAAATTTTTACGATGCGCGCGCACACCGTCACGAAAAATCGACACCCTGAAGTTAGCTACTCAACATTTTAGTTTTTTAAGAAACGTTACCAACAAAATAAAAATAAGTACATTTACGTATGTTTGCGTGAGAACTGGCAACTGTATTCACGATATTTCATATAAATATATATTTTTAACTTCCCGCTAAGAAAATTGAAAATTTTTAATAATGGGAAATTATTCATTTCGGTCCGATTTTCAAAAGTTTAGTTTTCATCAGATGTCCACGTTTTAAGGTTCCAGGAAGCCATTCTGATTATTCCCGCCAAGGTGTCCGGCCGTGTGTGTGTCAATAAATTTTTGTCGTACGGTTTCTCAAAAACAAATCAACCGATTGAGTTCTACGACACGTCATTCGAAAGGGTCTATCAAAACGTAGATCTGATTAGATTTAATTCATCAAGCTATTACGAAGAAATTAAAAAAAAATTTGAATTTTTATACTTTTTAAAAATAACTCCAAAGCGTGCGAAAAAATCATAACAAAACAATTATGTATACATTTTTTGTTCTTAAAAAACTGCGTCGAATGCTTTTTTGAGAATAAAAATCGAACGACTCATTCAAAAGTTATAGTTCTTTTAAAATTCGTAAAATTTTGTTTTCGGTTTTTTTTTATGATATCTTGGAGATTTTTCAACCAATCAATATGAACTTGTACATTTTTTTATTGTGTGTTTAAAAACTGCGTCAAAGCAATTTTAAAAAAGAAAATCGAACGACACATTCAAAAGTTATCGTTGATTAATAAATACATTTTGAGCTCGAAGAGCTCAAAATGTGAAAAACTCTGATTTGAGCTTGAAAAGCTCAAATATTAATCAAAAAACACATTTTAAGGTGCTTAAAATGCAAACTTAGCAGAAAGTTCTAGGGGTTAGCCTGCACGGTCTACCGATTTCCATATTTTTTTAATTATGTAGAAATAATTTTTTTATGATATTCAAATAAACTTTATTTAACTAGATAATGTGTTATAATAAAACTCACAATGTATTAAATACTTTTTTTTCTATTATTAGTGTCGTTTTTTTCTACAAATGTAGGGTAACGCGATAGATAAAATATTTAGAAAGATTTTTATCTAGTTACGCCAAAGAAGTATAACTTCTAACGTGCGTACATAAGTACACACACACTTTTTTTTGAAGTTATACTTCTTTTGGCGCATCAGGCAAAAATGATGAGGGTAAATTTTTACGATGCGCGCGCACACCGTCACAAAAAACCGACATGATGAAGTTAGCTATAATCAACATTTTAGTTTTTCAAAAAAGGTACCAACAAAGTAAAAGTAAGGACATCTACGTATGTTTGCATGAGAACCGACAACTGTATTCACAATATTTATTTATTTGTTTCTGAACCTACCACACGTGTTTTGTATCAGTCCGAATAAAATATATACAAATATACATAAATATATATTTTCCCAAATAATATTATAATATATTATAAAATAATATTACAATAATTTACTGTGATTATAAGTGATAATAATTGTTTTTATATATTACTTTGAGTAATTATTTTAAGTGATAAAAATAGTTTTTACATATTCCTTTGAATACGTTTATAGAATTTGGGGTTAGTTGACGGTATATACTATTTATTTACATCATAAACTAAAACAAATTTTGACATTCTTATTTAATGTCTGATAAGTTTATAAATAAAT
>CAJNRD030001122.1:10027632-10046735 GCA_905319865.3 Cotesia congregata
TTCTGTCCCTTTAAAGCTATATTAACATGACGGTTGGATAAGATTTCAATAATTTTATAGGGTCCTTCCCATTGGGGGTCAAATTTAGAAACTCTAGGTTCTTTAAGAAGTAGGACCATGTCGTTAAGATGAAAAGTTCGTGGATTTTGTTTCCGATCATAATAGGTTTTACTAATGTTTTTAGCCCTTTCGAGATTAGCTGCGGCGTTAGCTTGAGTACCGGAGATTCTAGAAAACAAATCGTCGAAATAATCATTATAAGTAGTAGAGATTTCTTCTTCGGCAAACTCGGAAGGGATGCGCGCCTTTTTCCCAAAAATCAATTCATAAGGGGTATAGCCCGTCGATTCGTGAACTGCCGTATTATATGAAAACATCGCGAATTTAACCCATTCGTCCCAATCTTTAGCCTTACAATAATGCTTTAGATATTCAACAAAAACGTGGTGAGCTCTTTCCAGAGACCCTAAAGACTGAGGCCTAAAGGCAGTTGATTTTATTTGTCGGATTTTAAATACTTTACAGAATATCTTTAAAGTGTGACTAACGAAATTTGAGCCTTGATCTGTGTGAATTACTTTGGGACACCCGAACCGGCAAATGAAGTTATTAGCAAAGGCTAAAGCAATAGTGGTAGCATCAATAGTAGCGACTGGTATGGCGTCTGAATATTTGGTTAAATTATCTTGAATGGTAAGTAGATACTTGTTTCCATTTTTAGTTACAGGTAGGGGTCCAACAATATCCATCTGAACTTTGTCAAAGGATTTCCGAGGGGTGTCTGTTATCTTCATGGGTTGTCTAGTTTTAACTCTGACAAGCTTGTTTTTCTGACAGCTGTCGCAAGTACGTACAAATTGTTCAATTTGAGCTTTCATATTATTCCAAAAAAAATCTTGTCGGATGCGGTTGTATAATCTGACGACCCCAGGGTGACCTCCGACAACGGACTCGTGGTATTCGCGAATAATATTCAGTCTTTCGCGTTCGGGGGGGAAACGGATATCACCTAAACAAAATGTGAAGGTGCATCCATCATTAGGGAAGTGTTGTTTAATGTTTTTAACAAAATGACTCCATTCAGCATTACTTAATCCGTTGTTTTTTCTTTGAGGGATGCTTACTGTTTTTACTTGCAAATGTACGAGAAGATTTCTGAGTGAAAGAACAGTATTTTCGATATCTTTGGGGTTAATGCGATCATCTGAAGTTCTTTTAATAATTAAATGAAAGACAAAGTGATCGTTCCATCGCGACGCGATAGCTGTTCCAGGTTCTTCGGCGTTGTTAATTATTTCGCGGACAGAAAATTTGCTTTGATTTAAAAGGTCTCTAGAAGTTTCTGGGAGGAACGTTCCATCGACGGACGTGAAATGCACTAGGTTGTCTTTACGCATAGATATTTTATCGCGGGTGGTAGTCACATAGGAAGGGGTATTGATAAAGATGGATCGGATTAGGGTTTCGTCAAGCTTTACTCTTTTACTAGATTGAAGTTCGTCAGTATCAATGTTATTTTTGTGTTCTACATGTGTTTCATCTTTCCCAGACCCACTTTGCAAAATATACGCTTCACCGGGAACTACCTGTCCCAAAACAATCGATGGGGAGTTCAAGTTACCTCCCGCCTCCCCCCTGGCTTCAAAAAGGTTGCCCTTAAAGTTACCTCGGGATGGAGACCTTCCACTAGGGGTACAGTTTATAGACGCACGACGTCTTTTTGTTGGTAGGTTCTCAATATCGGGAACTACCTGTCCCAAATCAATCCTTGGGGAGCACAAGTTACCTCCACCCCTCCTCACTGGTCCCGGATATACAGGTCCAAGGGCCACCAGGTCTTGGAGTTTATCCCCACCCGACACCTGCAGCGTGTCGTGGGCAAAATTAACCTCCTGACCCTGCGTACGCTCAGGGTCAGCCTGAGAACCATACCGCGTATTATTGGTAACACCAGTACCGTCAAAATCTGGAAAGTTAGTCGGGGGCAGGTTGAAACACATGTTGCAACTATAATTATTATCATTTGGAGAATTTAATTGAAAAATTGAAGCTACAAGCGACTCGACATTAGTATTATCTTCATCTTTATTGACTAAATTAATGTGATGGGTTTGACTTGTGTCGGAATCTGCAATAGGTACGTCATCAGCGCAGACTGGTACCGATTCCAGACTTCTGAAAGTCTCACCCTCTTTAGTATGTTCATTTAAATTGCAAGACTTTTCTGGTGGGGGATTACGGGAAAGGGCATCAGCGTTAGAATTTATTTTACCGGGCTTGTAAATTACATCATAATCAAAATCGTTTAATTTGATACGCCAACGAATTAATTTAGAATCAGGATCTTTAAGGTTTTGCAGCCATACCAGAGGCTTATGGTCAGTGACAAGGGTGAATTTTCGCCCGAATAAATAAGGTCGAAAATGTTTTATAGCAAATAGCGCAGCCAATAGCTCCTTTTCGGTGGTGGAATAGTTTTCTTCCGTAGGGGATAATGTCCGAGAAGCGTAAGCTATAGGAAGATCGGATCCAATAGTTCCTTGACTTAAAACTGCACCAAGGGCATAATTAGAAGCATCAGTAGTTACAATGAAAGGCCGGGAGAAATCGGGATATTGCAATAGGGGTTCAGAACAAATGGTATTTCGGAGAGTTTCAAAAGCTCGTTGCTGCTTGTCGGTCCAAGAGAAAGGGGTATCCAATTTAAGAAGGTGGGTTAAAGGTTTGGCAATTTTGGCAAAGTCTTTAATGAACCGTCGATAATACCCAATGAGACCCAGGAAAGATTTTATTTTTTTTTCTAGTATTAGGAAGAGGGAATTCCTTGACTGCTCTAATCTTTTGGGGATCAGGTTTAACCCCTTCGTGTGTAATTATGTGTCCTAAATATCCTATTTCACGCCGAAGGAAGTGGCATTTTTCAGGTGATAAAGCTAAACCCGCGCTCTGTAATCTACTTAACAAAGTTTTTAATTTGAGAGAATGTTCTTCGAGAGAACTCGCGTAAATGACGATGTCATCCATGTACACAAACAGTTCAATTCCCTGAAGTCCCGAGAGGACACAGTCCATGAGACGCTGGAAAGTGGCGGGGGCATTTTTCAAACCAAACGGCATGCGATTAAATTCATAATGACCGTAGGGTGTAGAAAATCCAGTTTTGTGTTTAGAGGCACAGTCCATCTCAATTTGATGAAATCCGGAAGCAAGATCTAAAATAGTGAAATATTTTGCTCCTCCGAGCTGATCGAGAATGTCGGTGATATTTGGCAAGGGGTAAGCATCACTAATTGTTTTTTCATTAAGTCCGCGGTAATCAATAACCATCCTCCAACGAGGTGTTCCAGAAGGGCCAGCTCGTTTGGGGACTAACCATACGGGAGAATTGTAAGGGGAATCAGAATTTTGTATAATATTATCTTTTAATAATTTATCAACTTGATCTCTAAGCTCCTGCTTGTGGATCTGTGGGAATCTGTATTGTTTAGTGTTAATCGGAATTTCATCAGTAGTGTTGATTTTATGTTTTAAAACAGTAGTAGATGTAAGTTTATCCTCAGGGAGGTGGAATTGAAAAGGGTTATCAAAAATTATTTTAACGATGCTTGCTTTCTCTATTTCATTAAGCCCGCTCAGGTCTACCAATTTACAAATTTTATCCAATCTTTCAGCGTGAATAGAATCAGGATCGCGATCTGGGTCAACTGTTCGCGTTGTTCGTGGTGAAGGCGGTAAAATTTCGAATTCTTCTAATTTAATTGGAGGGATAGTAATATTGACATGATCGGTGGTGGTGTTTATAGCGAAAATCTTGACCAAGCCGTTGTGAGATTGTACTAGAGCTTCCCCTAAAAATATACCGGGTCCAATATTTATTCTTTTTATGTATCCAGTCTCTATTTTATTGTCTATTACAGGGATCGTTAGGAGCTTCTTTGTCCGAGGGGGTAAATCAAAAGAAGGTGACTCGACAAAATTGATTTTATCTTTACCAAAGCTGAGATTACCAGGAAAATTGTTTTTAAAGGTCAGGACAGCGTCTTGTTTACGTAGGAATTCCACGCCCAGTATACCTGATTGTTGGATAGGAAAGGAATCATCGACGACATGAAACTTGATCTCGACTTTGCGAATATGAGTGATGATCTCACCACGAGTGCGGATCATTCCTGAACCAATACCAGTTAAATTATAAACTTTATTCTTATTAACAATAATTCTAGGGGAAACGGCGCTTTGTTTGATAAGATTTAATTGAGCCCCAGTGTCGATAAGAAAGTCCGAAGAGTTCCCATTAAAAATTTTGTCATTAAGTGATATTACTGGTAATTTGGGTGATGAATCTAGTTCAAGTTTGTAATTGACCCTGTAGGTCCTGAACGCGCTACTGCTTTCGTGCCCCGCGTCGCGTTCTTCCGTTGGGCATCTTCCTCGTTTAAAGATTGATTTTGTTGACTTTTGTGATGGCGAGAATCAGAATTGTGACGGTTTTCGCGACGATCGTGACGCTCTCGGTCGCGCCGCGAGTCTCTATGATGGTTTCGATCACCCGTTTTTCGGCGTTGAGCATGGTGGTCAGCCCGTTGTCGCTCAAGATCGGGACAGTTTCTTTTAATATGCCCAGGTTCCCCGCAACCATAACATTTAACCGTGTTGTCAGTAATTGCATGAACTTTAGCTCTACCATAAGACTTAGCTGATTCGCGGTAAAAATTACTATTATTCCCGAACAATGTGTTTCTGCTGGCAATATTTTTCTCTAATTCGGCGGCGATGTTAATAGCATCATTTAAGTTGGTCGGTTTCGCCTGAGCAAGAAAGGCGTTAAAAATAGAGTGACGAAGTCCAGTAGTAAACCCATTAATAGCATCTTGATTCAGTAAAACATTTACACCAATAAATTCGGTTGGTTGATACCTTTCCTTGGCAGCCTCCAAAGCGCGACTGAGAATTTCGCCAACTCGTGCTCCGTAAGCTACAACATTTTCATTTTCCTGTTGCTTGAGTCTGCGTAACTCATCGCGACCACGCTCGTCGTCAAACGTCCGTGCGAAAGCGGTTCTCAACCAGCTGAGTAATGTTGCTAAATTGTCCGGATCCCCCCGATTTGCAATTAAATATTTGGCTTGACCTTTAATCTTATTTTTTATCAATGCAAGTAAAAGGGGTTTATCACCGAATTTAACTAGAGCGTCCGTGTCTTTACAAGTAGCTATAAAGTTAGAAAGGGTGCACCGTTCGTCGTTATCGCCGTGAAACTCAGGGATCTGGTGGATTGCTGTTTTCAGATCAAGATACGATTGAGTAGGAAAGGTGTTGGTACTGGAATAATCACTTGGAGGCGGAAGATTATGTTGCACAAGACTGTTAATAGGACTCGGTGGTATAACAAGTGAGTTTTCTGAAGATGTAGAAGCTCCAGAAGAGGGTGAAGTAGCAGTAATCTCTGGTGGTCTATCAACGGTTGTTATAGGGGCGTTATTAGGTAATCTGCGACTACGCGTGACTCTACGTTCGGATGTATTAAGAGGATTGCCGTTTTGCCGTGCGGCTGCAGCACGTGTGCGGGTGTTTTTGACGCGATACATGCTTATGATTGAAATCAGAGATTAAAATGAAAAATAGAATTCCTAAGAATAATAAAATTAAAAATAACTGGTCACTCTATCCTAACATACAAAAATTCTATCTTAAATAATAATGAATCTACTTAATCTTTAAGCTGCTGTCGTTGAATTTTCCTCGGTTGAGAGTTGCCCTCCTGGAGATGGGTCGTCGTAGAGTTGCCCAAGGGATGAATGATGGTTTCGGATTAAATTTGCTCTTCTAAATATTTTCTTCGTGCCCGTGATTACGAGTAATTAACGTGTGCGGACTTCGTAATCACCCACTCTTGGCATTTGCCCAGCACTCGCAGAAAACGCACAAAAACTCGTCGAGAGAGTGGTGGCTGGTGAACTTATTGTTTTATTTAGCACTTCTTGATGTTTAATTTTTTTTTTTTTTTTTTTTTTTTCACCTTGTATTGTTATTAATTTATTAACTAAAGTTCTTTTGATTTTATCGTTTATAACACTTTATTTTGCACCAGTCTAATTTAAATTTTCACTTTCACTTAATTTCCCGCTAATCAAAGTCGGCGAATCCCACCGCACTGTCATATTTTTGTTATGTCCTAACTCTAGTGGACACGCGTGAATTTATTTTATTGAGTCTAAATTACCGACGTGGTCGTAATTCGCCCGGGAATATTGAAATACTCAACTTTGAAATAGCAGGAATGAATAAATATTAATAAATGACTGGGTTTTAACGTGCAAAATAACTTCGAAGAGAATATTAGTTTAAATTGATTTAAATATATTGTTGGATAAAACTTTACACCGAATTAAATTATCTGGATATTACAATATTTAATGAAGATGTAAGATCAGTCTGAGGGCTGAGGATATTCTGATTCTTCCGAGTTTGGTCTTGAGTCCGAAGTGAAGCAGAAGCGATGGTGGGGCAGCTTCCCCTACTGCACTAGGGTCCCACAGCTGAGAATGCTGATGACGTCAATCGGCTGCTCTTCTCTCAGGTATACTTCGGCTCGAAGCGTTGGCCACGTGCTCGCTCTTTTCGACCATGCTGGATACCTGGGTACCTGAGTCTGGCAAGGGAATTTCCCGACTCCCCAATGACTGGGAACCTTTTTTAGAGACCTGGCGGCCCGACAATATTGTGTTCAAATGAGGGTCAATAATCCGCCCAGACTGTCTTTCATAAATACTTAAAATATAAAATATAGTACTTAAAATATAATTTGTAATGAGTCTAGTAAAACTTATCAGCCTACAACATTTAACAAACATTTCTAATACTAAACTTATAGCCATATATTTTACTCTAATCCTATTACCATAGTATTCTAATCTTTTTACGATACTTATTCTAATTACAATGGATGGGAAATTTCTAGAGAGTGACCAGGAGACTAAAATATTAATGGGAATTTCCTTAGCGTTCTCTAAATTATTTTATAAGTTTCTGAATTTCTCGCGCTATAAATTACCATAATTTCTTCTCGCGTGATGGCGCCTCCAGCGACCAAGTAAACCGTGATATATCATCACATTTTCGAATGAAAAAAATTTGAGTGGAGTTTCTGGCACCCGGGGGCTGGAAATAGGTAGGGGGCTAGTGACTTTACCCTAATTAATCATGAAATTTCTCTATCATTTTATTTTCAAATTAATCAATTTTATAAGATTAAAAATCTCTGTCAACTAATTCAAATTGGATCAAAATTATTTGAATAATTAAAAAATTATTTTTTTGATTTTATAATTTTCAAAATAATTGATTACTCAAATCTGCACAATTTAAATATTCAATAAAAATTTAATGCACTTAATTTTTTGTTTTTGTTTTTTTTTTTTTTTTTTTCATTAAAGATTTATGAATTTGAAAAATAAAAAAAATTTAATTAAATTTTAATTTCAAAACTCCAGCGCTTCAACACTCACAGTAAATGCAGTGCATGCAACTTTATGACAGATACTATAGTAAATTTATAAAGTTACATATACTTATTTTACATAGAGATGTTGACGCATGGATTTATTTTAAACCTGAAATATTTTTTCACGGACTTGATCTCGAATAGATTTGTATGTACATGGACTTATTTTTGCATATAATTATTGTCAAATAGACAAATTTTAAAATTTTTTCCCATACAAATATTCCCCTAGAAAAGATATTCAATAGAAATGTCTAACATGGAGTTCTTTTAGAGATATTTTCGTGGACATTTGTTATCGTGTACGGGAGAAATACATGTCGCCGACTGTACATTATGTTATTTCTCCCGTACATGAAACATGAGAACATCTCTGTTTAAGAACTCCATGTTAAATATTTCTATTGAATATTGGGAAATCATCCACTTAAATACGCTACCTGACGGATCAAATGCGAACTACTCTATGCAGGTCGAGTATAAACAGCTAATGTCATATAATATGCCGAAACTGCAGTTGAAATTCGTCGAAATTCTTTTTTAAAATATTAATTAATTAATTATAGTCTATAAACTTAGTTATTATTTAAAATAACATCAACTTTAATGATCAAAAATTTTTAATCATGTAGTTTCCTCCACGAGACAATAAAAATCAAACTTTCTGCTGCGTGTACGGGTGTAATTGCAAGTCATCTAAAAATTTTTAGAATTTCTTTTATTGAAAAAATTTCACATGTAAAAAGTTTTAAAAATTATACGTGCAATTTTGTAAAAATATTTTTTTTGTTCTAATTTAATTAATAAAAAAAATCTAAAATTTTTGAACGTCGGTTAACTTTAATGTCATTAGCAAGTCCAGTAAGAAGTTAGATTTTACACTTTTCCTCCGACCAATTCTAGTTCTGTGGTGATAAAAAATAAATTTGGTAAAGATGAAGTTATAGACCGTCGATTAGCTTGGATAAAAGCATTAAAAATCTGAAATAAAGTTACACAGTCCAAAAGAGTGTGTTCATTACATTTCACCAAAAATGACTTTATACCAATTAACATAAATATTTTTGTAATCACAAAAAAAAAAAAACAATAATTATAAGCTGTGAATTTTTGAAATACAATGTAATACGACAGATTTAAATTACTTAAATAACTAAATAAATGTTTTTTTAAAATAAAGAATTGTAATTATAGTTGCAATTTTATAACTACAGTAATAAGAATAAGTCGCATGAATAATTCTTAAATAATTAAAAATTTTTATTACTGGGCTGAGTACTTGCAAATTCATGATGCTGAAAGTAACAGATATCTGACAATTTTTTGGATTTTTTAAACAAGCAGATTTTTACAAAAAAAAAAATAATAGAAAAAATTCACATATAGAAATTTTAAAAAACTAAAAGTGAAACTTTTCTAAATTTTTTGTCCTAATTTATTTCTTTAATAAAATAAAAATTTGACAGGTTGTCTACTGATTTCAGTATCATGCAAATTCACAAATTTCTTGAATTAAAATTTTCATTATTTATTAAATTTCTATTAAAAATTCGATTTAATACAACGTGTAAATACACGATTGAATATGAGAACACGGCAGCTTATTTAAAAATGCGTTTTACAGTAGTAACTGCTTCTGCCGCAAGGAGAAGCCACGCCCCCGGCTGATTTCCCAATATTGAATATATTTCTAGGCGATACATAGGTTTGTAGGATTGTTTACATACATATGTAATATTCACGGTGTTTAACCTTTAAGCATATGTATTATGTACTATATAAATAATATAGGTTCCATAATAGAAGCATATAAACTTTAAAGTGAGCAAAAAATTTTATTTCAGATGTAATGTTTCATATACTGTTTTTAAATACTCAAGGTTTTCCCAAGACACTTAGTGAATAAAATTTTTTTTATTAACCTGAAGCAATATGTTGAGTTTAAGAATATTCAAGTGTAGTAAAACTCATAACAAGTGGTATGTTCAAAATGTTTCAAATTTATCAATAAATATAATAAAAAGAAATAAGAGTAGAATCCAAGCATGGCAAATACATGCCTATGGAAATTTAGATGAAATTAATCTATCAACTATTCGGATGCCAATTATTTCCAAACCATCAGAAGTAATTGTAAAAGTTGAAGCTTCCAGTGTTAACCCAATTGACATTTCGATGATTGGTAGGTAAACAAAAATTTAATATGAGTATGTGTGAAAAACTTTTTGTTATATATATATATATATATATATATATATATATATATATATATATATAGAGTGTGTATATGTGAGGATCTCTTTTATTGTACTTTTATTGTACTTTGATTAGGTGGCTATGGTTCTAAAGTACTAAATTTTATGAGAAAAATAATGAAAATAAATGGAGATATCGAGTTTCCATTAACCATGGGACGGGACTTTTCTGGTGTTATAACTGCAAAAGGTCATAATGTTGGAGAAAAATTGAAACTTGGTGATGAAGTTTGGGGTGTCGTACCTGTTGAACAACAAGGATGTCATGCTACTCATGTCATTGTTGACAATAATCTCGTAAAATCAAAAAATCATAATTAAAAATGGAATCTAAAATAATAAAGCAGTATTTTTTTCAGGTGAGGCCAAAACCATCAAATTTATCATACATTGAAGCTGCATCCATTTTGTATGCTGGTTTAACTGCATGGTCAGCATTATGGTTGACAGGTGGTTTATTTTATAAAACGTTAGGATCCAATAAATATAATCGAAAAGTCCTTATATTAGGTGGTTCTGGTGGAGTTGGATCTGTTGCCATACAAATGGCAAAAATGTGGAATCTAAAGGTAGATTTTTTGTATTTAATTATGAACGAAAATTAATAAAGTAATTGTTTAGTTTTGTGGTCACCCGATTTACCAGTCATTAAAATTACAAAATTGATTTATGGACAAATTTATAGTTTTTTTTTTTTTTTAATTTCATTTGTCACAAATTTCTAAACTCATTAAAAATTTATCTACTTTCATTTTTCTATTTTTTAATAAGTTTTAAGGACTAAAGAGATGTATTTTGTTCCGTTTTTCATTCGTTCCGGGGAATTTTGCGTTTCTATTTTAACAATTTTTAAATTGATCAATAATTTAGTATTCAGGATTTTGCAAGTCAATTTCATAAATTCGCCGTGATAAATCATAAAATTGAAAAAAAAAAATTGCTGATAGTTCAGTATTTTCATTTTTAATGAGTGACCAACCAAGTGACCTTGGAATTGAACAATTACAAGTAACTAAATTTATAACAAATTTTCTGAGTAATGACAATTATCAGTTAATTTAAATATTATTATATCGTTTTTACTTGAATACCTATTGGTTTTTACAAGACTTACCCATATTCTCCACATTTTTGCTATTACCACAGTAATTCAGCTTAAGTGTCTTTTTTTGTTATCATATAACTCTAATATTTTTATATCCGACTTTTTATACTGTGCCTTTTAACTAACACTTATTTTCTTTGCATACATTTCAACATATTCTTTCAATATGTATATTCTTTCCACTTTTTATCATCACTGGTGGCTATAGACCGACTTGTGCTTTCTGTACTGCATTCACTCTATTCTTCACCTCTTTCTAATAGGCTGTTGGAATAGTGACATGGGGAAACCACAGAAAAAACCCATGCCTTAACTTTTAAGAATCCATGTACCCTTATCACTACACTATTTTCATTAAAAATTATTATAATTTTTTAATTTCAACATTTAAATGTCTATTTCTGAATTCTCCAAAATATTTATCTTTCCAGGTCATTTCTACTTGTAGTTTGGACGCTGTTGATCAATTACAAAAATTAGGTGCTGACATAGTTATTAATTATAAAGATCAGAACGCCGACAAATTAGTTACAAATGAAGGAATGTAAGTTATGAATGACTTAACTTTTAGTCTTTGATCAAAAAAATTGATATAACTATAATTAATCGATGAAACATAATTATTTTTTTGCTTCTTTTAATAATTGATGACAATCGACTAACTATATTAATTTATTAGTATTTGCTTTGATTCTATATCATTCGAAATTTATCGTCAATAATTGATAGTTATAATATGTTTTGTTTATTAAGATACGACATCATCCTAGACTGTTCTAATCAGGGTATAGAGAAAATCAATTCAAAGAAATATCGTTTTAAGAGTTATATTACTTTAAATTCTCCTTTACTCAAGAACATTGATAATTACGGATTGATTGGAGGAGCTATGAATATTGTAGACTTACTCAAATATAATATTCCAAACAAAAAAGATTCAAGCTGTGTGAAATGGGGGTTTTTCATTCCATCAACGACTGGGTTGAATGCCTTACAAAAATTAGTTGAAAATGAACAGGTAGTTTTGCTTCTAATCATCTATAATAATTATGATAGGAAGTACACAACTTTCATTTTCTTTTTATTTTTTGCAGTTAAAGCCGGTTATTGAAGAAATATATACTTTTGACAAATTACCTGAAGCATATAAAAGAGTCGCAGAAGGTCACTTAAGAGGTAAAGTGGTTATTGACATGAAAGCCCAATGAAAAATTTGTTGTTAAACGAACATATAATTTAATTTATTTAATTTCACTAATAAATTTTAATTTCAATTTTTTTATTATAAATTGATTTTGTTATCTTAACATTCCTCCAGAAAACCCAACTTTTTCACGAACCTCAAGCCAGCATTGATCAGCTAATGGCAATGCTCTTAATGATCCATTTTTTAAAACACTATTTACATAGTCAGGTGCACTCATCAATCGCATATATTCTTGACGTATAGGTGTTAATTTTTCAATTATTACATCAGTGACTAGTGATTTGTATTGGACTGTATTCAATCCTTGAGCTTCTTTACAAATCACTTCCGGTGATTTCTCTAACATTCGTGAATGAATCATTACTAAATTTGAAACACCGGGTCGTGAGGAAGGCTCATAAGTGATTTCTGATGTAAAATCTGTAACCGCTTTTTTTATTGTTTTCTTAATTATTTCTGGTTCATCAATTAATCTAATAAGGCTTTTTTTTTCATTATTCGATTTTGACATTTTTTTTGAAGGATCTTTCAATGACTTAACACTTCCACTTGACTCTGAAATATCATTATTGTATTACTAAAAACATATTTTAATTTTAGTCATAGATCAAAATTAATAATGCTCGAGTAAAATATTTTACCATTTATTAATGGATTAGGCACAGGAAATGTATCTCCATACTTCCCATTAAAAAAATGAACTAAATGTTGAGCTAAATGAAGATGTTGTAATTGATCTTTCCCAACAGGTACATCTGTAGCTCTAAAAAATAGTTCAAACATTAGCTTATAACCGCGTTTTTTTTTTTTTAATTTTTCCTATAAACTAAGTTACTAACTTGTAGAGTAAAATATCTGCTGACTGCAGAACAGGATAAATATATAAACCCACTGGTATATTTTTTAATGTTTCGCTTTTCTCTTTAAATTGTGGCAAAAGAGCAAGTTTTTTCATTGTTAACATGCATCCCAAAGTCCAAGCTAGTTCTGTGTGTCTCGATACAGTTGATTGTTGAAAAATAATACTTTTCTGAGGATCAATACCACAAGCTAAAAGCGTCGCTGTCATTTCATATATGTTTTTTCTCAACTCTTCATGATCCTAAATAAATGCTTGTCATGAATTTATCAGTAACATAATTGAATTGTTAAATAAAAATAAAAACATAAAATAGTACCTGTGGCAAAGTGATTGCATGTAGTTATGGTTACTTAACAAAAAAAAAAGCTGTCTTTTTTAAATAACTGTGTAAATAAAAATAAATTCAAACAAATCTTGTTTTAAATTAATTGTCCCAAAATTTTTGAAATTTCATGCGTTGCTCTAAAATGAATCAAATAAGAATTTCATCGAAATTTCAGAAAAATCGAAAAGGGTCGGGGTCATAAGTGGTCGATTTGGCATGGAATGCCCCATAAATTATAACTGTGTTTAAAATGAATTTCACAACATCTATTACTGTTATTATTAATTAAGTATTAGTCATAATTTAATTTTTCTTCCATATAAATGTAAACAATATTAAAAATAAATAATTTTTATCAGTAAACTCAATATTTGTTTGCTCAAAAATTACTTCGAGACAGTAAAACTATGTTATTGTTTAGAAACAATCAATTAAGCAGAAATAAATTTTTATTTATTGAGAAATTTATATATTTTTGTAATACTATTGTTAGAATAATGATAAATATTGAGAGATTTTGTATAAATAATGCTTCATGATGATTGAAATAGTTAATTTGTTCCATTAAGTGGAAAAAATTGAGTTAAGAACGAAAAACTCGAGATTTTAATTTTTTCTTTCATTTTAATCGTTAATAACTATTGAAAAAATGAATTTAGGCTAAAATGTTAAAAGACCTTTTTTGTAGAGCATTAAATTTCCTTCAAAAATCTGTCATGATCTTTTTTAGATGTTTATTGATTCATTAGTAACAAAATTCCAAAGTAAAAATATTAAATCGAAAAAACACATCAATTTATTAAGCTTAATTAATTGGAAACGGCTCGTCTGACGAAAATTTTCAATGAGACAATGCATTTTCTTCATAGCACTTATGTTCAGCCATCCCCAAGTTTCTACTCCATATAAGGCCACCGACCTGGCTAGTGAGTTCATTAAATATATTCTGTCATCCCTCCTATCTCTACCAGCCCTCTTCATCACTACTTTGAGGACAGATCGGTCGCGCTGTCATGGGGATTTGGTAGCGAGTCAAAAACGCCGACGCGAGGGTGCCCACAAGGATCAGTGCTAGGACCATTATTTTGGAACGTTATGTTCGACGCTCTCCTTCAGAGACTCGAGCAGTCGGAACACGGGAATAAATTTGTTGCGTTTGCTGACGATTTGCTCGTCATGGTAGAAGGCTCCTCAAGGGATGAATTAGAGCATAAAGGTCAAATAGTAGTAGATATGATACTGGAATGGTGTGGTTCCGCAAAGCTCGAACTGTCGAAGTCGAAGACTGAAGCCATCTTCCTCAAGAATAAGCTTGTATATCGCGGTCCGCGCAAGGACAAAGAGAGCCCGTACCCCTATAAGGCAAAAGGAAAACAGAGGAAGCCCAAGTACGATAAACCGCCAAAAATTATGATAGGGGACTCTAAAATTAAATTCAAGAAAAGCGTTAGATACTTAGGGGTACACTTCGACGAGGGTCTCAAAGTGAAAAGTCACATTAAAACAAGGCGCGCGAAATTGAGTAGGGTATTCGGGCGTATGCGGCGTATTGCGCGAGCGGAATGGGGATTGCGATACCCAGCTATGTCCACTATATACAGGGGCTTCTTCATGCCTGTTGTCACATATGCGGCGGCAGCTTGGAGCGACCGTTGCGATAAAGAGGACTGGAGACATCTTCGAGCACTACAGCGTCAAGCACTTATAACAACAACTACTGCCTACAGGACAGTGTCGCTTGACGGGATTTGCGTAGTCGCGGGTGCAATACCCATTCAGCTGGTAATAGACGAACGGTGCGCTCGATACAACCTCCGTATCGGCAAACAGGCAACCCTTGGAAACGTCACCGTGCAGCCAGATGCGGAGGATCGCCTTGGAACCCTTAGAGTTGAAACCATACGTCGGTGGCAAGAACAGTGGGACACATCAGAGAACGGTCGCGAAACTAGAGTCTTTTTCCCAGACGTAGCAGAACGTCTGGCAAACAAATGGATCAGTCCAAACTTTTGGCTGACCCAAATCCTAACCGGTCACAGTTGTTTCAGAGAATATCAATTTAAGTACGAACACACGGAGAGTAGATTCTGCGACGAGTGTAGAGAAAAAGGGAAAGGAGAAAGGGTCGATAACGTGGAGCACTTAATGCTCGAATGCCTTGAGTACGAGCCTCAACGCGAGGTGCTCAAGGACATATGGGGTGGGAACGCGGAGTGGGCGAATGTTGCGCGTGCGATTGCCACATCCCAAAGTAACTTCAAGCTCTTAAAAGGTTTCAGCAAAGTAGTAGTATCTTGCAAACTCCAGACCCAATTAGCTAATGAAAGCAAAGTAACTTTAAGCTCTTAAAAGGTTTCAGCAAAGTAGTAGTATCTTGCAAACTCCAGACCCAATTAGCTAATGAAAGCGCGATTAGGGACGAAACTCAGGCATCCACCTAGGCAGTGTCGGAGCGCCTAGGCATAAGCGATATGCTCCACACAATTGTGAGGATAGTATAGAGCTTTGGATGACTGCCGTAAAATAAGATAGGGAAATATAAAAACTACACAAGTGCCCGGGTACTCCAACACACGCAAACACTTACACGTAAAATAATTTAACACACAACACACTACACATACAACATGGTCTTCTATCGACTCCGCCTCCCCGTGGTCCCCGCTGGATACTGCTCATATTCTGTGGGTATATTTCGATGTGCCCACAGGGAATGGGTTGCCAGAGGAGTCGATGAGAGTTGCAAACATTTTACAATAACACGCAACTCTTAATGCTGCCCAATGAATGTGTGCAAAACACACGAGAGCAGCGGTTTTTCCTTGTCAGCGATCTTGGCTGTGTTTTGGTTATGGTGAGGGTAGGACAAATATACGTGCGTGTATAGCTCTTTTGAGCCCAGGAAACGGCCTCTTCGGAGGTAGGCGAAAGCCTCACCATATATTCTTCAGCCCTCTTCATCACCCCCTCCCCCCAGGCCGCATTTGCAGCTTTTTGAGACTTTCCCACCATTTCCTCTACATGCCGTCTCGTGCTGTGTTTTGACGTGAATGTGTAGCCTAAATATTTGAATTGGTTGACCACTTCGATATTTTCTCCTTTAAATGTCCACTTCTCATCTTTGCTGCCTTTACCACCATTCCTAAACACCATCACCTTAGTCTTCTTCGTATTTACTTTTAGCTTATTTCTCTCTGTGAAAATCTGCAGACTTCTTAGCATCTTTTGTAGTTCTGGGGCACTTTCAACAATGATTGCAATGTCATCAGCATATTTTAGTGCTCTCACTTTTGTTTTACCAAACACAGTCCCTCCTTCTTCTTTTTTAGACCATTCTTCATCAATATCGTCCAGAAAAATATCAAACAAAATAGCACTGAGAGCACATCCTTGTCTCACACCAACATTAGTATCAAATTTCCTTGAAACTTTTCCATTCACCACCACTTCTGCACTCGTGAGCTTGTAGATTTCTTTAATCATTGCATACAGTCTTCCTCTAATTCCGACGTTCCACAGCTTCTCTAGCAGAAACTCTCTATCAACTGTGTCAAATTCGAAGTCTTATTATTATATTTATAAATGCTTTTTATTATTACTCAAAATATTGAATCGTATGAACGTTTATCATTTTTTGGGCAAATTGATTCCAAAACATGTATTTTTTTCCATAGCTATAAGTATCCTCTTTAAAGAGGGGTTACATGGCATTCACGGTTTCAAAAAATCGATTTTTTTTTATTGTCTTATTAAATTCTACAACATCTCTAGAATATTGTCCTAAAGTTTCAAATCGATCCGAATTACAGTTTCGGAGATACAATTTTAAAAATTTGCGTGCTCAAGGCGCTGCTGTATTGTCATTCAAAACTTTGAACGCGTTTTTCATTGTCAAAACTATGTTTTCAAAGACGGTTGTCAAGATTTCTCGAGAACTACTCAACCGATCTTGATGAAACTTTAGACAGGTCTTCGAGATATAATTTACAAGGTCTGGGAAGAAGGATTTTTTCTTTTTACATGCTTTTTATTGGTTTCACCTGTATGTTTGTTTGTTTGTTTGTTTGTATGTATGTTTGTAACCGACTGCTTTGGGCGCGATTTTGACCCACTTTAAACGGCCAGATTTCGTTCAAATTTTGTAGATATATCGAGGACCGATGACAATACACCAATTTGATAAGATTATTCCATTTTTCAATTTACAAAATAAGATTTTTGTTAATTTATATAATTTCCATCTATAGTCGAATAGACAGGAATTAATGTTAATTTAAATTTTCAACCATGATCTTAAGCCGATTTCTCTAATATTAATAATAAATTTTGAATACCAAAGAGAATTTTAATTTAACAAAACAAAAAATAGTTCAAAAAAACTAAAAAAACACGCTTTTATAAATAAACCGAACTAAAAAGTAAAAAATAAATAATAGTTTAAAAAAACTAAAAAAAACGCTTTCTATAGAAAATCAAACTAAAAAATAGAAAATAAATTTTAATGAATTTGAATTGAGAATAGTGTAAAAAACTAGAATAAATATAAATTAATAATAGCACGAATCAAAAAAATTTATTTTATTCTAAAAAAAGCGTGGGGTGCTTTTTAAGGTATTGTCGAAATAATAATCCTTCTACTCATATATGTCAATAAAATATTTATAACTATTGACACCATGCACCCTACGCTTTTTTTTGAAATAAAATAAATTTTTTTCGTATTTGCGTTATTATCAATTCATATTTATTAAAATTTATTACATTATTCTTAATTCAAATTTGTTAAGATTTATTTCTATTTTTTAGTTGGATTTTCTATAAAAAGCGTGTTTTTTAGTTTTTTTGAACTATTATTTTTCAAATACAACTATTAAAAAAAAAAAAATGCCGCTAAATTTTAGCCAAATTTTCCATTTTTTTTGTAAAAACTTCTGCCAAAAATCCAATTTTCATTTTTTTTTTCTTCGTCCAAGTCCTAGTTTGAAGTCTTAACTAAAGCACATATTTTTTTTTTCACTTCAAATGATCCTGCTAGAAGTTCTGCTGTCAACGCGGACGCATCTTTTTTCCGAGGGTTCGCCGGAAATGATGTCACAATGGCAGAGTTATAACAATTTTTTTTTCTAATTTCAGTAATCCCTGATTAAACATGTATCTTTAAGACAGTAAAAAGTTTGAATGAAATATTTCATTTTTTATACTAAAAACAAATTGTTGAAAATAGGCCATTTTTTCTCGGAGGAAACCCATGTAACCCCTTAAAACAAACTGAAGAACACTTTTGTAACTATAATGGTTCTCGAGATATTTAAAAAATAAATTTGAGAAATCGGAAAAATAATGCTACTTTGAATTTATTTATACAGTAGTCACAAAAATTAAGGGATATAAAAAAAATTCTAAATTTTTTGGTAATTTTCAACGAGCTGTAACTTCGAGGAAAATGATTGTACAGCAAAAAAAAAAAGCAAATTGTAGCTCCAAGTGTCTAGTTTTAAGATATGACCATGAAATTTTGATGTGAAACATCTATAGGCTCACTAGTAAACCGAATTGTTGGCGTGGCGACGCTTGCTGACGACGCTATACTGAGGTATATATATACTAGCTGTTACCCGCCCGCTTCGCTGGGCGCTTTAAAAAATTGCATTTTTAGATCTAGACTTGAAATTTAATTATTGTTTTGATTTGCTTAGATTTTAATTGAGTATTAAAAGTTTAGTTAAAGTCATTGCAAGTCTCAAAAGTAAAGTTGAAATCTGTATAGCTTCAATTGCGAAGAATTTTTTTGTTATTTCAAGTTTTCTCAGTGACATCAATATTTTATAGAAAATAAATTTAACAT